>VWZD01000569.1:891222-992474 GCA_013396695.1 Sakesphorus luctuosus | reverse complement strand
GGGCGGTGATTGGCAGTGCCAAGTGTCTGTCGCGGGGCGGGAAGCGCGCGCGGGGCACGATGGCGGGGGCGGGAGGGAGTGCGGCCATGAGGGGGCTCAGCGCGCCCGCGGGGGCAGCGGAGCGCCCTTCTGAGGGGGTCGGCTCGTCCCTCAAGGACAGACTCGCCCCTCTCGGGGGCCGGCTCGCCCCACACGGGGGACGAACTCGCCCCTCAGGGGGATGGACTCGCTCCTTGGCGTAGTCAGTTCGCCCCTCGGAGGGGATCAGTTCATCCCTTGGGGGATCCGGTCTTGTACCTTTTGAGGGGTAAATCAGCGCTTTAAAGTGTTAACCAGCATGTTTTAGGTACACCGATTAAAGGTGGAAACGCAGTGTTGTGAAGGAGTTAATATTTTCCCGTAAGATCATGGAATGGTTTGGATGGGACGGGATCTTACAGCCCATCCCGTGCCACCCCCTGCCGTGGGCAGGGACACCTTCCCCTGTCGCGGGTTGTCCCAAGCCCTGTCCAGCCTGGCCTTGGACACTTCAGGGACCTGGGGGCAGCCACAGCCTCTCTGTGTTCTATTTCAAAAGCTTGAAACAGTCGCACCCAGAACTTTGCAGAAGCGAAGCTGCCAGGCAGGGAGCGCAGGAGGGTCGCGGTGCTCGCCACAAACCAGAAGGGATTTTTCTTGTGTGGATATTCTGCACCTTTGGCGTTTAACTGCGGACAGCTGGGGCTGCTGAGCCCGGCAGAGAACAGGGGCAATAAATCCTGAGCCTACAAGAAATTCCCAACTAACACAAAGAAACTACTCAGCCCTTGAGCTGATTGGACTTTCAGATCCAACAGCTCAGCCCAGCAGGCTCTTTGTTATGGTAAACTCAGATTTATGTAAAGGATGGGCATAAAATGGAAGGTTTCCTCTTGCAAGTCTTGTGCTGGAATTCACCTTTTCAGCAGGTGTTGCTTGTGGCAGACATTGGTGTCTTTTACACCCATGGAGTCCCCAACAACCCTTACACTCCATATGGGAAACTAATATGGGTGTAGGGCTTGTTCATGCTCCATTCCAAAAAACAGAGGAGATGTGCTTGACGCTACTGTGGGCTCTTAAAATCCAACAAAACCAGCTCATTTGAGTGTTGGACGGTGCTGTATGTGCTTTAAAAAAGATGTAAATAAGGACATTTATGTGCTAGTCCAATGGCCCACAGAAATATGATCCCATAGGCAACCCTTAAATCCAAGCATGCTGACAGCAGGCATGTGGATGCAGGATGCAACCTGTAAATTTAACAAAAAAGTCCTCACTCTATTTTTTTTTCCATCCCAGATTCCTTTGATCACCATTTAATTTCTATTTATTTTAAATCTAACCTGTAATCTCCTTAAGACAGGATTTGTCTTACAATGGCTGGTCTGCATAGAGAGTGGCATAGCTGGAGTCTTGTTTCTCTCCTGGAACCTTTAGAAACTGCCAAAATAAAACGAATTAAGTTAATGAAACAGATTGCACTAACACACTCTCTGTAAATTAAAACAAATTTATGTTCAGCAAGTGGCAGGAAGGACAGAAGTGGAAAGAAGAAACGATAAATTAGAGAGAGGGATTGAGACAATTGGAGAGAATAAAACAATTAATATGAAGGCAGGAAAAATGCAAAGCTGCACAAAGATGTGTCACAGCAAATTGGCAGGATGGGCAGCTGAGGAAGGCGGAATTTTGGGTGGAGTGAAGGGATGTGTTGTAGCTCCTGAGGCCTGAGAGCAGCAGGTCTGGTTGGATCTGTGTGCACAGGGAGAGAAGGGTTTGCCGGGCAAGGTGGGACGTGATGAGGACCTGGGACATAAAAGAATCTTTAAGCTGGACTGTTTAAAGCCCTGTGTGCTCAGTGTCAGTGATACTGATTTGGCCTGTCACAAAATCCCATCTGGAGGCCTGAGAGCAGTCCCAGCATGTCTGTGCTGCGCTCAGGGAGTGTGCTGGGTTGGGCTGGGTGTAGTTTTTAGGGTGCTGTGTAGATTAAGACACCCACCATTCTCTGGGCATCAAATCCCCTGGGAGGGCACTGCCAGGAGACAGCCAACACACAGTGCAGGGGTTTAAGGAACAACAGCCGTAAGTGAGGAATAATCAGGGTTACAGTGACGCCAAACTGCAGCTTCCCTCAGCCTCCTTGGAGCTGATTTGGCTGCCGCAGCAGTGAAGCTTTATTAGAGTATCCAGAGGGAGCTGCACCCTGGTGATTGCCTGTGGCTGGAATTTGTGGTGTCACTGGATACATGTAAATTCCCTGTGCCTGTTCTTGCTGCAGCTGCTCTCAGGGTGGGCACACGAGAGCTCTGAAGATGTGTGTGGATGTACAGGGGGAGTTTGTAGCAGGTAGGACAGGAGATCCCTCTCCTAATATAATATCCAGGCTAACGTCTCAGAGGTTTTCAAGCTGAAGTTCTGACAGTCTCGCTGAGACTTTGGGACTGCACATTCAGGGGGTTGTGGTTCGTGTCAGTGCAGAGGCTGCAGCCTTTGCTGCCTGCTCTGCAAACACAAACACTGTGCCACAGGAAGCCTCGAGCTCTGCTCCCTGCTCGCTCTGAATTGCAGTGACAATGGCTTCCTGTGGCTGTGACAGTGACAGCAATTTCCTGTGACCCTGGGGAAGGCCTGAGGCGCTCACAAAAACCTCCACAGAGATGAGTGTTCACAGTTTTATACAGTGTTAATAAATCCATTATTCAGCGTTTGCAAGGCACGATCTGCTCTTGTGAAATTTTCAAGGCTTTCCTCTACTTAAACAGTAACCAATGAAAACCAACGTGTGTAAGCAAAGCAGAGAAATACAGGCAAAAAACCCTGAAAGTAAAGATTGGGGTGTGATTGTATGCTGCAAACTTACTGCTCCTGTAACAGCTCAGGAAAGAAAGGATCTTAAAACAATTGTTAATTATATTTAAGCTGGGTTGAAACTCTGTTAGTGAATTATTACAGAAAATTGGTATGAGGTGAAAAAATCATCAGTCGTTCCTGTAATGTTTGGTAACTGATTTCTGTACCCATATGAACACACAGCTCGCTTTGTTGGGTGTATGAATGATCATTAAAGGATTTGTGAAATCTCACATGCCCCAGAAGCCTACCTTGCAATTTGAAAAGTTAGTTATAAACTAAATTTCTTGTGAACAAGAGATGAAGTCAACAATGGGGACCTTACCTGGTGTCCATATGCAGAGTTGATTTAAATGGATTTCCATAGCTGGGGTGCCCTCAGTGAGCCCTTGGGGTGAAGTGCTGCTATTGGCTCATTGCTGACATGTCTCAGACTTTGTCATTATAGAGAAATGTGAGTCTGAAGCTATTTCCTGTCTTACCTGGTAATCTGACTGGCTTCTGCTTCCTTCTGAGGTCTGTGCAGCCCTAGGTATGGTGGTATCCAGTTGTATCTCCATGGGGTTTTCCATTCGGGTTAAATAGAACAACTTTGAGAATGCAAATTTCTAGTCTAGTTTTGCATCTATACAAAGTAGCTGTCCTTTACTAAAATGATGAAATACCTTTCATTAGAAAACTTCATTTGGGAAGTTATTTCTTGATCGATTCAAGTCAAGAAATCTGGTTACTTCAGCGTCTTTATGAGAAGTAACTTAACTCTGTCGTGTTCCAAAAGTTGAGAGGACAAAAAAATCACAGAATCATAGAATGGATTGGGTTAGAAAAGACCTCCCAGATCATCAAGTCCAACCCTTGGTCCAACTCCACTCCCTTTACCAGATCATGGCACTCAGTGCCACGGCCAATCTCAGTTGAAAACCCTCCAGGGATGGGGAATCCCCCCCCTCTCTGGGCAGCCCATTCCAATGCCTGAGCACTCTCTCTCTGGAATTTTGAAGTAAAAGAGCCTTTTGGGGTTTTTAAGTATTTCCCTGTTTTATTTAGTTTTTTTTCTGACCTGTTTCCTCATCCTGTTATTTCCAGGTACATGCTCGTTAATATCACCAATGACTGAAGGAGAAGAAAGTTGTGCACCAGCCTTTGTTTTATCTATAAACTTGTTCCTAAGTGTTTTCTGCAACATTTTCCATGTACTTGTGCAGGAATCGCATAATGGAAATGTTTATTTGGGTAGTGCATTGTCCAAATTGGGGGTTTAGTGTTTTGAGGTTTTTTTTTTGTTTATTTAGTTTTTATTTTTTCTTCTGATTAAAGTACTTTTGAAAACACAGATTGCAAGTTACATGGAAGTCTCTGTATGTTTCTATAGAGCACAAAACAACTGAGTAAAACATCCATTACCACCTCAAACCAATTAGTTCCAATCCTGGCTTCTACCTTTACCTGCCACCCCAATATAAATACTTCAGCTTTTCCTGCAGTACCAGGAGGGCTGTTTGTATCCCACCTAAGTGTGCTGCATTTTATTCCCAGCCAATATTATAACTGCTGTGTAGCTCCTATCCTGATCCCTGCCTGCCTCAGTGAGAAAATACTCATCTCAAATTCCTGGCTGTTTTGTTCAAGAATGACTTGGTTTGGCATTATCACTGAAGCCAATAAACTGGGGCCTAACCCAACTATAGGTAAGGCAGCATGGTGATTAATTCAGAATTTTTCATAGAACTCTTATAGGCAAATTACAGAAGTCTCTTTAGCCATAAATAATATGTCAAAGCAACTTTCTTGTTCTTTGTAGTGTTTCTGGGGTTATTCTACATCTGCAGACAAGCTCTGTTCTCATCAGGAGAATGTCCAACTGTGGAGATGTGGCTTCTCCTTACCTGTGGTCCCTGGAGATAAATCTTATGTTAAATAGGAATAACAGGAATTGTAAAATACTGACCTTAGTTACTCACAGAAGTGGCAATCCTACATAATCTGCTCTCATTTAGGTTTGGTGCTGACAGAGTTCAAGGAGATGGGACAATAGAGGAAATGGAATTGACTGGTAATCATTTGGATCCATTGTAGTTCCTGAGCTGAAGCTGCTGCCAACATGTCTGTGTCGCTGTGTCCTTCTCTTTGTCACTTACTCGGAGCCTCAGCTTTGCTGGCTGTGAAAAATGAACAGTAACTTTTTAGTCCCAGAAGTGTAATGTGCTTAATTATAGGGAATGTTTAAAAACAACTTGAGGATTGAGTGTTGTGTAAGTGCTAAATGTCATCCTTGACAATGATACAACAACCAGATCATCAGTCTTTCAGTCTTTCAGTCTCTCGTTATTCCATAAATTGCAAATTCATGTCTCTCCTTCAATGAAGAGTTACTGATACATTCAGCTTTCTTCCTAATTGTTTTACTTATCCAATTGAATGTATTCAAGTAAAGTGTCTGGTGGAGACAAATGTGTTTCCCATCTAGACATTGTCTTCCATGCAACAATTATATATGGATTGGCTGCAAACCAGAGCTAAGCACTGCAGTGTGGGCACCGAAATAGAACAAATATTGGGATTTTCTAGGGAGATTTCCAAAGTGCTGGTAATAGGCTGGGCCTCCTGAACCCAACTTGCCTTCCTGGTTTACCCGAGTAAGACCAAGTAACTCATCTCACATCCTTGTCTAATTTTCCATATGTCATTCATAACTGGTATGTTTTGTAACTGGATCTTCCTTCAAGTTCACTGTCTCTCCAGTGTTTAGAAAACCATAAAATGGAGACACTTTGGAGCCTGGGATTCCACACTAACGTGGTTCCTTCTGCCTCTCCTGTGATAGTTTTGAAACTGTTCAAAAGGGAGGGAGGGGTGGGGCATAAATGATAGTGCATTCAAGTTTTTCAAGCCTTTCCCCATACTTAAAAAGGCCAGACAAAGGTATTGAAAGCTCAGCCTTGCCATGCAGTTGAGTTCTCTGTTAAAAAACAAACAAACCAGACCAAATCAAAAAAAAAATCCCAGAGCCCAATACCCTGAGCTTTGCAGCTCTTGTGTGGGAATTTCCCACAACATATGATCAGATCAATATAAAAATATTCAGGGTAATATTAGTGTAATTCCACTGATTTTTTAATCCAATTCCACTGAGGATGAATTTGTCCCTCCCAATGGCTGCAAACACACACACACAAAGGCACTAACAACAGTTGGAGAGGTCATGGCCCATTTGTGTATGTTAATGTCTCTGTGCCTGACATGCACATTTCACCTCTTTATCAGATGCTCTGTTCTCCGACTAAAATTAGAATAAAAACTTGCAGTTAGCAATTTTCAATGCCAGACTTTTTTTTTCCCTGTCATTTTTTTGGTAACATTTTGCTGGATGATTGGTTCTCACTCCTTTATCTGTTTCATTTTTCTTTCTGTCTTTCCACAGGGTTCCCTTTTATCCACCCTCTTACTTCCTCAGGCATCATCTGACGTGCTTGGTTTACCAAGTCAAGAAGTGCTGTCATCATAGACAAGTATTTTCAGCTTTTCTGATTTTGAAAGTAAATCTTGGACTGTTTCTGCTTTGTGTATTCTGCATTCTTGCTAAAAGGAGTGAATGGATCCTAATGCTTAATAAAAATGAGAAGTTTATTGTTAATTTTAAATTATCATCGCTATTGAGGGGGAATATGTAAGTAAATAAACTACAGAGGTACCTCCCAAACAGCCTTTTGGGAAGGGGGGGTAGAAGGGGAGAGTGGTTGTGTCCTTATGTCCCTACTTTGTCTGGAAGGCAGTACAAATTTTTAGCTGTTTAAGGTCATTCCACCATATCTCTTACAGATCTTTGTACTTGTCAGTGTCTCATATTGTGTTTTCTTACGGACTTTCAGTTGTGGAACCTGTTGTCCAAGTGCATTTCAAATCAAGGAAAAGTGTATCTCTGTGTTTTATGTATATCTGACAGACACGTTTTCTTACCTTTGCCTAATCTAATTCCAGGTAGGATCAATTTATGGAGTCATCAGGCTCAGCCTGATTCCTGCCTGAGCTCATCAGCAACACCCAGCAGGGTCCTTTGCAATCCCCATCCTTTGATAAAGTCAGATCAGTTCTTTATTGCTCTTACCAGGTAATATTGTAACTTCTGACTCTGAGAAAACACGGGTTGGAATGGGTTTGCACATTAAGAGAAATAATCCTTCAAGCTAAGAATTTGCTCTGTTACTTTTCAAGTGTGTGCTTGATTGGCAATGGTTGGGAAATTGTGGTGCCTTCATTCAGAGACTCTTTAACTCAAGACCTACTGCCATGGAAAAAACATTCCATCATCTCCAGAACCAAACAAGCTGCGGCCCTGATACCATAATCAATAAACCACCATGTTTGTTGTGCCAGGGTTAGTGGTTGGCAGCTGGTTCACAAAACCATGTCAGAGGTGATTGACATGAAAGATTTGATAAGGACACGAGGGGATCTGTGGAAAAAGATGGTAAGTGTTGCTTGTCCAAGAGTTTTGGGGAATGTAGAGCTGGAGTGATGTAGTCAGAAAGGGAACTCTAAGAAATGCTTTCCCTTGGTCCTGTCACAGACTAGTCCATAAAGTGACAAATGCCAAGGTACAATAACAGCTCTGTCACATGTCATTCAACCTGTGACTTCTGTGTGTCTGTCTATTCATGACTCCAAAGGCAGAAGACTCATGTAATTAAAACTACTCTTGACAATCTGAAAAACATGGTTCCTTTTAACTGCATTCCTTGGGATCACAGTGGCTGGATCTGGTGGTTTTGCTCCTGCATTTTTTGTTTGTCATGATCTTTGTGTCCCACTTGCCCGTTGAAGTCAATGTAAGATTTGCCACAGCGCAATATGAGCACTGGACACTTGTTTATATTCAGAGGGTTGGTTTTTTCTCCAGGGCTCCATGAAGGGCTTTAACAGGCAATTTTGAGACATGGAGCAGGATTTTGGAGCATTTGAATGGAATTTGAACTGTTGTGTTCCAGGGGTGGGCAGTTCAAAGCCCTAAGCAGGAAGGCAGTGTTGTCTCTCAGAATGTTTTTACCCACGTCACAGCTGCACAGCCTGTGGAGTCTGGCTGAACTCAGGGCTTTGTGAATGTGCCTCTGTCAGAAAGCTGGAATGGGGTGGTTCAGATTTTTGCAATTCTTCCATTTGTCAAGTGACTTCTGAAGCTGCAAAAGCCCAATCATTTTATCGATGAGGTTCTCAGAATTATTTGCAGATTTGTCATGTACCAAGGTCCTGACTTTTTCTATCTGGTTAATAGCAACAGTTATATCAGTTTTGGGTGCCACAGTATAAGAAAGATCTAAAGCTCTCAGAGCATGTCCAAAGGAGTGACGCGGGGATGCTGAAGGGTCAGGAGGGGAAGCTGTAGGAGAAGTGACTGAGGGCACTTGGCTTGTTCTGGGAGGAGACTGAGGTCAGACCTCATGGGGTCTGCAGGTTCCTCATGAGGGACAGCTCCAATCTCTGCTCTGTGTGACCAGTGACAGGACCTGAGGGAACAGCTGGAGCCGTGTCAGGGCAGGGTTGGGCTGGATATCAGGAAAAGGTTCTTCCCCCAGAGGGTGGTTGGGCACTGAACAGGTTCCCCAGGGCAGTGGGCACGGCCCCAAAGCTGCCAGAGCTCCAGGAGGGTTTGGACAGTGATCTCAGAGACAGGGTGGGATTGTTGGGGTGTCCTGTGCAGGGCCAGGAGCTGTACTGGATGATCCTTGTGGGTCCTTTCCAATGATTATTCCATGATTCTATGATATGGTAGAATCTACTGAGGCTGTTCAGTATTTTCTACAAAGCATCCTGTGTTACCTGTAGGCCAGGAGTTTCAAGGCTGTAATTAAAGCATAGAATGTATTTTCTAGGCAAATGCTCAGTGTCACCACACATTTATTTGTTTTGATATGGACTAGTTTAAATACTAGAGAACAGGTGGTGAAGTAAAGTAATATGTCTGCCTCAGGGAAGGAAACTTGAATAGTGGTGCTCAGCAGGTACTGCAGATTCTTAAATGGGACAAGACATGAAAACAGAATGTTTAAACACTGTTATTTCACTGGTGTCACAGCAGTAATGTCTGATCTTGAATTACATATGGAGGACGATGCAATATCAGTATCTTTAATAAAAACAAAAATGTGAGCCTTCAACAACTGTTTCCCCAACCTTTTGAGGAAATATGTTGGTGTATCTACATTGCATTTCTCTATAGCTGTGCTAATCTAATTCCCCATGTGGGGCTTATCACAGAGCAAGGGCCAAGCCTGCAGGACCAAGGATATGCTCATGGAGCTGGATAGCACTTTATTTTCTAACAGATATTCTTTCCCCACTATAGCTGAAACCACCGTGCTGAGCAGCACAAACTCTACTGGGAAAAGATACCTTTGCCAGTCTAAATTTATTTCTATTCACTAGAACAATTGGTTAGAAGTGTGTGGTTGTTTCTCTTCCTGCTTGTAGTAGGCATTTTTTGGCTCCCAGAACATCAAGATATGCTTTAAAAATGCGTTTTCCAGGCATAGTTCATCCTAGTTTAAAAAAATACAGATATGAAACCACAAGAGATACTTCATGCTGAAAAGGAAGGACCCAGTAATGACTGCTTTGTTGCAAGATTATAGGGTTCTTCTGTTAGGCTCAGCCTAACTTTTGAAGTAAAAGGAGATTGAATACTGTTACAAAAACAAATGAACTGTACCATGTCACTGTATGTATTATAGGGAAAAGATTGAGGATGATTTAAAACTGTTTCCAAGCAATCTGCCCTTCCCACAGGATTTGTTCCTTGTGAGTTTGAGGTCTGCACTCTGGGTAATTCATGTCAGAGCACCACTGGCACTTGGAATTGCTTTTACCCCCTTGTCGCTGATTCCAGTGTCAGTTGGGTGTTCACTGCGTGTTCCATCACCAGTTCTTGTGCTTCGGTCTAACACATATCTGGGGGTGGTCAGTTTGTTCTGCTTTGGCATCCACTGCAATGACAAAAATGTTCTGAAATCTGGAATTTCACAATGTGCCTGTTGAGTGGCACATTTCTGTAGTAAATGAGTGTGGGGAATCATACAATGCAGGGTCTGGGTCCCAAAAGAATTAATAGAATTCAATCATGTTATCTCTTAATGAGAATGCAGTTGGGATTCTGCATAAAAGCTGAAGCAGCCAAACAGCTTCCCCAGTGCAGGGGAAGGAACAGAAGGAGAAAGGAGGAAATCTCTTACCCTCTCTGAGATGAAGAATGAAAGATATAAAAATCAATGTTGTTTAAAATTTGATAAATGGAATATAATCAGTCATCATAAAGCATCCTCTGTACCTCAACTGTGCTTGCAGGCACAGAACAGACTTTGCAACTGCCTCCTGTGTGAAATATGAACGGTTTAAATGCTTGTGTAAGCCACTCTGAAAACAAAGTAGTGTTTTACAGTTCAAATCATTGTTCTCTAATATGTCATAACTGGGCAAATGTGATAGTATTTCTCTGGTTTTTCATCATGGGTTCATATACATGTATGAGTGGGTTTTGTAAATTTTTTATCTTGGTAGTGCAGTGGATTTTTTGTAGTTGTAAGGGGATTTTCCTCTGTGGCATAAATTTAATATAAAAGGGATTCATGATGCTCGTGATTTTTTTTCCCTCAGAATAAAATCAAATTGGTTGGTTGATGCAGGCTTGGACCAGTGATAGAGCAGATAAATCCTACGTCTGCCTGCAGATGGAGGCCAGGAATTCCTTGTCACATCCCAGAGAAGCTGTAGTTACAATTTGACTATAGTTCTGTTTTGCCTACACCAATCTCAATTTGATTCTAATTTCTAAAATTGCCCAGAGTGAGTCAGATCTGATGAGGCCAAAGGAAGTTCTTGAATCATTCCCAAATGATAGAAAACATGAGTCAATGCAGAGAATTAAGCACACAGAGCACCCACAAAGCTTTACATGGTGGGAGAGAGGGCCAAGGTTGGGTATTCTGCATTTTGGGGCTCCTGTGTCAGCAGAGCTGGTGAGTGGCTGGAGGAGAGGAGAGAGAGCAATGGATGGGGGTGGAAAATGGACCAGTATTTCTGTTACACGACTGGTTTTGGATTAATGCAAAGCAACACACCCAGAAGGAATAGGTTTGAGCCATGGCTTGGGCTTGTACCTTCTTTTGAGGGGACACCAGGAAAATTAACAACATGGAGACAGGCAGAGGACTTAGAACTGTGAAGGCAGGAGATGAGACTGTGACATGTTTTACACAGTGAGGACACAGTTCCTTGCATTCATTAGCATTTCTGTTACCAGCTGTATCAGCCTGGGAGCACATATTGCAATTAATAACTGTGCTTCCTCAGTCCTTGTGGGGAAATCTGTGCTCCTGTCAGGGGCTACGGGGAACAGCCACTATTGAGCACCCACGGCTGTTAAGCTGTGGGAAAACTGCTCATGCAGAGACCCAGGAAACAGAACTTGATACAACACAGTGACACATCAGAAGTCAAGTTCAAATATGCTTTAGTTTTGGAGAGTGGTGCCTGCTGGCTGTTCATCATCACAGGCAAAACCCAGTGCATGTGCTGAGTCAAGAGGAGCTCTTATAATATGGGCCCTTGGAATGGGGTTACAAAATTTGGTGAAAATTAGAAGGCAAGACCTCAATGATATTTTAATTTACAGTCAGGTATCTACCAAGACAAAATCCTTTTCTTTTAGCTCTTTTCTCCTCCTTTGCAACCTCTTACTACTAACTCATTTCTACACTGCTCTTCGCTAGTGCAGTAAATCTGGAGACCTAATGTTTAAGCCCTTGGAGGACAGCACTGGCTTTTAAAATATTCATTTTTATGCAGATCAGGGATATCCCAGTCTGGCTTTAATCAGAGGAAGAAGGAAGGAGACAAATAACCACTGAACGTGACTGTTTAGGGAGCAATTCCTGTCAAAAAGAACAATCAGCAGCAAAGGTGATACGAGCTGGCCTTGCACCCCAAGCACCAGTGAGAGGGATGTGGGTCTGTTTGATACCCATAACAGTGTAATTGCTCTCTCTCTTCCTTCATCCCCTCGCCAGCTCCTTCTCCCTCACTGGGCTCAAGTGCTTGCTGTTCTCTCAAACTGCTGAGCAATTTGGGGCTCCTGGAAGGTGCCAGTCTGTGGGAGCCGCACGTCCTTTGTGCAGGTATTTCAGAGCCCTGACCCACAGGGACAAGGTGCAAAGCAGAGGATCCTTCAGGGAACTTCAGTCCTTGGTTATTTTTTTGTTTGTCAGAATGGTACAAGTCTGCTTCCAGACAGACATCGGCCCAGAGCCTGGGTTATTCCAAATGGAACAGACCTTTGCTATGAAATCAATTTGCAGGAAGTTTCCAGCCACTGGGAGTTGAACTGATACCAAATTTCTCTCATCCAGTCTTCATGAGTAGTGGTCAGGCAGTCATGGTCCCACCAATCTTGATTTAAATGGAACTTAGAGCAGGGGTTGGATTCCATATCCCCAGAGTAATTTCTTGTGCCACCCAAACCTCATCAAAGTGTCTTGGTGAAATGATTTAAACTCACCTGATGTATGTTGGCACAGGAAGCTGTGCCCAAGTCACTGGGGCTCAGTGGGAACGTGTTAAGTCCCAGGAACTTCACTGTGTGCTCAGTCCTGTGTTTTATTCAGAGACATAACTTCAGATATTTGTTCTTTATAGTACCAGGATAACAGCACTAGTGAGGGTGAGTCCATCAGTGGGTAAACTCTATGCTGTTCTTGAAGAGAAATACTTAAACATTTGTATGATTTGTATGAAATAAAAAATCCCAACCAACCAAAATTTACATAAACTCATATCTGACCCTATGTGAAAAAAATAATACAGAGGCCACAGCAGCTCCAGGGCTGGCTCAGCCAAGCAATGTCACACAGGGCTCTCTCTCTTTAATTTTTTATTTGGATCATGTCTGTATGTAGGTCACAAATACTGAAACACAAAGGCACTGACCAGACAAAACTAAACCTTTCAAAAAATACCACTGTTGTAGGAGAAGGATTCTTTCTCAAACATGACCATAAATTACTACTGAGGGATTTCAGTGTTCCCTGTGTTTGGGTCCATCGTTATTCCCTTCCCCAGGAAGGGCAGAGGCAGAGGCAGAGCTGTGTGCTCAGCTGGGCTGGAACTGCACAGCACAGGGGCTGTGGAGCTGCTCCAGGCCATTTCTCCTCCTGGCCCTTTGTGCTGTGATGATCTCATGCAGATCAATCCTGCCTGATTGTCCTTCCTCAGCAATAAAGAACGGACGTGAAACCCCTCACTGCAGTTCCCTATCCAGTACCTTTCTGCTTTCCTCCACTCCTTAATCACAGGGACTGGACAAACATCTCTCCTGCTGCTTCCACCCTTGTGAGCATCACTCCAGGGCCAGTTGTCACCACAGGAATCCCCTGCTTCTCTGCAGGAATTCCTCCTTTGTGCAGGGACATCCACACATCTTCCCTGAGCACTCAACTCCAGCTTTGAGGAGCCCGAGCAGGGGAGGGAAAGCTCATCTTCAGTTCCTCCCTGTGGTGAGCCTTGTGCAAGCACAACGAACAGCAGTGTGGAACAATAACCTCACAAGCTTCTCTCCTGGGAGAGGAAGGGGCAGCTGTGGAGAGTTGGGGCACAGAAAGTCTCAGTGGCTCTGAACAAAAAGCTCCTGGTGACACTTGGGTTGCAAATACTAATTCTGGGTGGCAAAAGTGCAGATAAAAAGCCCCAAGACGCCAAGGTATAAACGGGGCCTGAATGTGCAAATTACTGGAAGAAAAGCTGTGTAGAAATGCAAGTTGATGGTTCTGAGATCAAAGAATGGTGATCAGAGAAACCAGTAGATCCCCTTTGGCTGTAAAATCCACATTACACATCCAGACTCTGCATCCCAGTCTGTGCCTGTGGGAGGGAGTGGTGGAAGGTGTCCCTGCCCACAGCAGGGGTTGGAAATACATCATCTATAAGGTGCCTTCCAATCCAAAGCAGTCTGTGGTTATGTGGGTCTGTGATCTTGAATTTTGTAAATACAACAAAAATTCCAGTGGGATGCAGGAAGAGCTGAACTATTTGGGGCTGTTTTCACCTCCTGCCTTTTAGGACAGAAGCTGCAGCCGTGGCTTTATAAAGCACAGACTTTGGCCCCAGCCCCGCCCGTGGCACCGGGAAGGGTCACCCAGCTCCGAGGCAGCACAAAGCTCTGGCGCTGGAGGGTGCTGTGAGCCAGGCACAGGTGACCTCACCTGGAGGGCACACACAGCCTGCCTGGGGAAACACTCACAGGAGTCCTGGCTGCTTTTGGAGCCATGGGGGGAGTCTCAGGGATAATCCTGGCCGCTGGAATCCTGCGTTGTTGCTGGATAACTCCCAGGCACTCAGCAATAGGACAAGGGGACACGGGCTCAAGCTCTGCCAGGGGAAATTTAAGTTGGAGATCAGAAAAAAATTCTTTGCAGAGAGAGTGCTCAGGCATTGGAATGGGCTGCCCAGAGAGGGGGTGGATTCCCCATCCCTGGAGGGTTTTCACCTGAGCTTGGCCGTGGCACTGAGTGCCATGATCTGGTAAAGGGACTGGAGTTGGACCAAGGGTTGGACTTGATGATTTTGGAGGTCTTTTCCAAACCAATTGATTCTGTTTTATGATTCTATGATGCAACTGCTTTTTAGACTGCAAATTTTATCAGAGCCTTTTCTGCCTGAGGAACCAGAATACTGTGAAGTTGGCTCTCCAGTCACTGAGCTAAGCATTTGAAGCCCCCTGAGAATTAGTGGTCTGTGTATGTTACCAGTCTGAGCCATTCAAAAATGCAAGTTTAGATTAAAAATCAGGTTTTTAAAAAATAAACAAATTTGTCACTGTTTAGGTTTTCTCCCCCCTGATGCTTTCCTTACCATTTAGGAGGGAAACAGCTGTTGTTTGGTACTATGAGGTACAGAAACTTCAAGTGGAATTTCAGATTTTGAAGTGTTTTGCAGATTTTTCTTCTGATTCTGGAAAGAGTCTTGAAGAGAAGTATGACTTAGTCCAGGGTTTGAGAAAATCACAGCTGTTATCAACACAGTCTCATTTTCCTACTTTTACCTCAATGCTGTTTGATTAATAACAGCCAATTTATTGCTGAGCAGCTCAAGAATAAATAAAACCATTGAAGAGGGACACTAGATGTAATACAAGCAGTTAGTTACTAGAACAGGCAGCAAAAATCTGCTTGTTTTGGAGATGGGGAGGAAATGGCACGTGAACTGTATGCATTTTCTCTGCCATAAAAGTATATTTATTTCTCCTTTAAATGCATCTAAGGCAATATAAACAATTTCAAATAGTTGTAAAATATGCAGTGAGATGTTACTGTGAATCACACACATCAAAGCATAGCTGAAGCTCAAAAAGTCCTTTTGTGCAAAGAAAACTGGCTTTTCTTGTATTTCAAGAAAAGAAGTGGACCCTTCTCTGCTTCCCACGTTTTCAAACCCTCTCTGTTCCTGCACAGTTGAATTGCATCAATATTTTCAGTGGGGCACTTCATAAACACTGCACTAACATAAGAAACATTCACTCAAGCACTGGTTTCTCTTGTCTGCCTTTGTGATTCTTTTAAGACAAATTCCTTCTTTGGGTGGTTTCCTGGAGTAGAAATAACTTCTCCCCATCACCAGGCAGGTGTTCTGTTTCACCTAACTCTTCTCCCAGGTGAGATGCAGGAGAAGGGAATGAAGGAAAAGCTTGAGAGAGTGACATAGATGGGAGGGGACTTGTAAACAGGATTTTAAAATATAAGAAAAGATGTGCCTTCAGGAAAAAAAAAGAAAAAAAGTAGTATCTAAATGAAATGTTCCCTTTGACAGAACTTCAGGAACTGCAGCTGAAGGAATGCTCTGGAATAGCAGGATTTCCCTGTGTGGGGGGTTGATGTGCACAAGTAAAGCATCAGGGTTTACAAGTGCAACAGATGGAGCAATATTTTTGTACCAGCCATAGTGTGACAGCAGGACCAGGGCAGGGATTGTCCCTCTGTGCTGGGCACTGGAGAGGCCCCTCAAGTGCTGTGTCCAGTTCTGGGTCCCTCACAGCAAGAAGGACATTCAGGAGCTGGAAGGGCCTGGAGCACAAGGAGTGGCTGTGGGAGCTGGTGGGGCTCAGCCTGGAGAAAAGGGGGCTCAGGGGGGACCTTCTCAGTCTCTACAACTCCCTGACAGGAGAGGGGAGTCAGGTCGGGGGTGGGCTCTGCTCCCAGGGAACAAGGGGCAGATGAGGAAATGGCCTCAAGGAGGAGGTTTAAGTGGGATATTAGGAAGAATTTCTTCATGGAAAGGGTTGTCAGGCATTGGCAGGGGCTGCCTGGGGAGGTTTGGAGTCCCCATCCCTGGAGGTGTTCGAGGAATGACTGGACGTGGCACTCAGTGCTCTGGGCTGGGTGACAAGGTGGGGATCAGGCCCAGGTTGGACTCGATGACCTTGGAGGTCTTTTCCAACCTCAATGATTTTGTGATTCTGTGGAGGTTCTGGTTTCACTTCAGGAAAACCAATGGAGATACAGGGCCATGTTCTGGAGAAACCATTGTGTCTCAGAGGTGGGGAGGTGTCCATGGATGTTTTAACAGGCAACACTGAGTCAGGATTTCCTGCTGTTAATCCCATCTCTCATGACCTGGGACAAACTACCTGGTCCGCATTTAGAGCACAGGGCTGGTGCTGTACTGAGTGAGGCTGGAGAGCAGGACAATCATGTGTGGGTTTATTCTATGCATTCTGAACTCTGAGTAACCCTTGCAGTGGAAGGAGTTCCTCTGGCAGCCAAGTGGGGGATTTGGCCTTTCTTTAGCTCTGCAGCTTTGTGTGTTTGCTTCAGTAACCACAGATAGTCCAGACACAAAGATGTTGACATCATGTAAGTAAAGATGCATGAAAATAAGTTGAAACTGCAATGTCTTAAAAAATTTGTTTTTATTTTTTTCTTATGCCTTCCACATTGGGAACAAGAAAACCTCATGTTGACATTTGCAGTAGAAACAGTGTGGTTCAAAATCAAAAGATATATTTCCATGTATTAAATGACCTAGAAAGTTTTCTTTGGAGACACACAAAATGCATATCTGTGTTTTTAAATGGGGAATTGTCTTACTGAAGCTGAAATTTAACCCCTTGCTTGCCTGAATTTTTCATCATAGGTATCATGGAGTAAACTCTGCAATATATTGAAGAAAATGCTCTGAGTATCCTAGACTAGAGGGAAAGGGTGAAGGGAGCATGACTGTTGTCAAGGTATGGTTATAAAGTGGATATTTAACCATTCAGAGATTTCAGATGTTTTAAAAATGTGTTAGAGCAAAGAGAAAACTACTTAGTGGGGTTTCCTCTAGTATTAACTGTGATTAAAATAAAAACCAGAAGCTGCCTGGTATGCAAAAGTATTATTTCAATAAAAAAACCCCAAATGTTTTTATATTTAAGCTCTGTATCAGCTTGGATGTTGAACAGAGAGAATGGAATTCAGCACCTACTCTGCAAGGCAGAAGTGTTTTCTTTATTAATTTTAATATTTTTAGTTATACATTTGATGTAACTTGTTTGGCTGTGGACATGGGAGCTTGTCCTAGACATGATGCTGAGGATATTGGGGCGCTCACAGGTGTCTCTGGGCTGCTGTCACTCCCTCAGCACACTGACTCCTAAAGTAAAGGAAAGACAAGTCAAAGACAGAAGCTCTTCAGGTCTTTGTTCTTCCTTGAAACAGTGCTTAAAACAAATGAGTTTTTCTTTAAACAGTGTAGGGCAGAAACAGAGACAAGCGGAAAAATTGTCAGTCCCTGGGCTCCAAAATGTCATTTTTTTAAACAAGCCTTCACCAGCACAAAGAAATGGTTTGTGTTAAATAAATATGGGTGTTCTGCAAAATCCTGAACACCTTCAATTCCTGGTAGATCCTCAATTAATACAAGAGAATACATTGTCTTGTAAGAATAAATAGCAGTGTTTTTAAGTAGATAATGTTTGTTGTTAGAAGTCCATCATTCCTTCCTTTTATCCATAAGCTACACACCAGCAGCCTATGCCTAGTAATTCAATAGTGTGAGTAAAAAAGGCAAATAAGTTCTTACTTTTATCCTTACATCTCTGTAGATTTTTAAAGCTCCTCTCTTCTGTAAAGCACTTACACACAGATTCACAGAATCACTGAGGTTGGAAAAATCCTCCAAGATCACAGAGTCCAACCTGTGCCTGATCCCCCCTTGTCACCCAGCCCAGAGCACTGAGTGCCACATCCAGTCACTCCTTGAACACCTCCAGGGATGGGGACTCCCCCACTTCCCCCTGACAACCCTTTCCATGGGGAAATCCCTCCTGATGTCCAGCACTCGTGTAGTGCACATTCATGCCATATTGGTACACAGATTTTGTGGTGGCTGAGGATGGTGAGGACACCACAGCCATGTGAGGGAAGGCTCCAAATTAGATCACCTTGAAGATAAGCTCCCATTTGGAGCTATGTTGTCCTTGTGTGCCAGCAAGTACAATCATATAGATGTTATCAAGTAATAAAATCTTTACAACACATCCCATGAACTGTATAGATAAAGGGGAGATGGTTATTGGGGTTTGGTCAGAAAAGTCTAGAAGAGTAGTTGTAATGATTCCTATCTTTAGGGTTGTAAGTTATTAACTTCACTAGAACTATAGGTGCTTTCCAAATAAGAAATCTATAGGAGTATCTTTATCTCATTTTTTTGGCCAGAATAAGGTTGAATTATATCATCCATTTTAACAACCTTTTAAATATTGTCTGTATTAGACTAAAACCATTGAGCTTCAAAATATTCCATAGTGGCTCTTAATCCAAAGATGATATTTCAAACAAACCAGACTAGTTTTGTAGGACCCAAACTGAGAGTAGGGAAAATTGGTTTTACTGTGCATTTTCAGGTTACGTGAGTAAAAACTGATATAAAAAAAATTCAAGTCTTCTGTTGTAGTTGTTATTAAATTTAAAAATCAAGATAGCCTCCAATTTCTGCTCTCTGTCCCCATTCCATTTCATTGGATACAACCAATAACACTTAGTGTGGGATAACTAATTAAAAAAAAGAATCCTGAAGAAAGAAAAGAAGAATGAAATCCTCAAGCTGCTGGTACCAGGTCTGATTTTCCTTTGGTTTAGCTCTCTGTCTTCAGTTGCCCAGCCCAGCCCTCAGCATTCCCACCAGGGTACCCCTCGGAGACTGGGAACACTGGACAGAACCGAACACTTCCTGCAGGAGCTCTGGCAGCTTGTACAGCTCCAATGAATCATTTGGTTGTTGCTTTCTGGAAAAATCCCTTTCCGGAGGTCCAAACAGATGAAGGGTTTCCTGATAGAGTGTTTCTGCAGGAAATAACTGAATTTTCTTTTAGGGAGTCCCCAGAAATACTGGATTTTTGGAGGATCTGTACCTTCCTCCTCTGCAAATGTTTCTGTCTCTGGTAGGATCCTTTTTCCCTCTGTTTTTTTTTCTCTGTTTTTTATCCTTTTTTTCGGGCAAGGACAGAATCTGGGATGAGTCACCTGTAGAGCTGGCAGGTGGATTCCTGTTAAATATTTGGACTCTGCACAAGCTGTTCAATAATTCAGCCACATCTTGTTGGTAATTACTTTGCTGCTTATGGCTTAAGAATAGTAACACCTCAGACAAGACTAAATGGGTGCTTAATAAGGCAGCAGAGTAACAGGATCCCCTGGAATCACACATTGCATTAACACCAAATGAGCTCATTCTGAATTCGTTATGAATGATTGCTCTGAATACCAGAGGAATTAATAATCATTAGCCATTTGCTAAGGAGGGTTGCTGAATAATTGCCAGATACAGCTGTTTTAAGCCTTTACAAGCTTTCCCGAGCAAGTTTCATTCTGAAAGAGTCATTAAATGTAACTTTCTGTTCACTGGAGAGTTCCTACTTATATTTTGAATGTGTACTCCCAGTTCAGTTGCATTCCAGTTCTAAAAGCACTTCAAAGGCATCACTAAGCCCAGTTCATTCACTGATGGAATTACTTCCCTTATCTCCATTCTGTCTCCCAGTGTCTCTCATTGGCTCTGTGCAGCACATCTGAAAGGTTAATAAACTTTAAAGGATGCTGGGAGACATTCAAGGGCAGGGTAACTCCAGCAAACAAAAGGAATGCAAAAGCGTTATATTTATGACTTTGTGGCAAGTAAATTCTCAAAGTAAAGATATCCAAGGCCTTTGATTTGGTTCCTTAAAGCTCCCTCTGTTCCCAGCAGCATTTGAAGACTCAGCTGATTTGCATATCAGAGGTAGATGACTTGGGAGACACAGGGAATTAACTGCTCACTTTAGATGACCTTTTCCTTCGGGAATGAGCTTCCACATGAGTTTTACTTCTTTGACAACTTATTCATGTTAGCTGTCTACAACAGCAGCACATTTGGAATTTACATCATTCTGAAAAATTCAAATACAGTGTTGAGCTTTTCTGCATAACATCTCATTGTAATCAGTGAATCATATCATAGAATCGTGGAATATCCTGAGCTGGAAAGGACCCACAGGGATCATCCAGTCCAACCCCTGGCCCTGCACAGACACCCCAACTCTTCCCCTCTGTCCCTGAGATCACTGTCCAAACACTCCTGGAGCTCTGGCAGCTTTGGGGCCGTGCCCACTGCCCTGGGGAGCCTGTTCAGTGCCCACCACCCTCTGGGGGAAGAACCTTTTCCTGATATCCAGCCCAACCCTCCCCTGACACAGCTCCAGCTGCTCCCTCAGGTCCTGTCATGGTCACACAGAGCAGAGATTGGAGCTGCCCCTCAGGAGTTGCAGATCCTGATGAGGTCTGACCTCAGTGTCCCCTTCTCCAGGATGAACAAGTGTGGGACATGTTCCCTGCCCCTCAGGAACTGGCAGGTGCCCACCTGACAGACCAGACTGCCATGGAATAAAGAGTTTTGGGTTGACCTACACAACACACCTCTGGGAATGAGAGGGACAGGTAGTGCCCAGTGTTCTGAAGAAAATGGCCAGTTACTGAAAGGGGTTTTTTTCACCTTTTACACCTGATGCTTTATATTCCTTTGCCTTTCTCTGTTACTCATCTTGTGCCAGGGAAATGTCTTTATTTTTCCACTAGATTTAATTACAGCTGTTAATTCAGTAGGATTTGAACTGAGTTCTATAAAGCAGGAGTAGAACATAACCAGGGTTGTTTGCAGTGAGCAAGTCCCCCACTGTAGTAGCTGGAGTGGGTTTAATGCACATACTGTACACTTAGATAATTCTGGTTTAGTTCCCTTTTAAGTAGATAGTTCTGGAGTTCTCTGCACCATTTAGCTCAATGACCTGCCCACCTGCTGTACAGGTGTGCAAAAGCCACATCATGTGTTCACAGCTCTGAAGAGGAAGGAAAATTAGGAATATTGTAAATGCAAAGTGGAAGATCATTAAATGGATACTGGTTTTAGCTGAAACTGAAGAGATAGATGTTTGGGTGAATAACCTGATCCAATGTGCAAGTGACTGTAACTTTAGTAAAGTCAGAGGGACTCAATTTCATTTATTCTTGGAATAAACATTGTCCTAACTCAGTATTTGTAGACTGCTTAATGACATTCTGCATTCTGCAATACACTATTGAATTTCATTACATTTTATAACCAAAAAAGCAGGAATGAAAATATGGAGTTATTTCAGAATGAGTGAGCAGAAACATAGGTGCAAATTCACAGTGTATGTTAAAAACTCCTCTGCACAGACAGGGACAGGTGGTGGCATCTTTACCCAAAACCTGTTGTGGAGCGGTGTGACCCTGAGCAGCCTGGCAGAGCAGCACATTTATGGTTTGGATGGATGTTTGTAGCCTGCTCTGGAACTGCCTGCACAGCACAGCATACAACCCCTTTGGAGGTGAATAAACTCAGAGTGTGGCAAGAGCCACCCATCCAGGCAAATAGTTATTCATTGATAATGTCCTGTACTGCACAATTACACAGTGGCCCCATGCCCACCACGTTCCCACAACTCCAAGTGGTGTAGAGTTGTGTAGATGTCAGCAATTTTATATTGCAGCACAAGGCAGCTATCAGTAAAATCTGATCTTTATAGAGAGAGAATATAAAAGCTCAAGAACTGTTCATATAATCTGATTATCTCTTTCCTTTTCCTTCTCCTTATCCAGTCTGATCTATCTCCCAAGGTCCATGTGGAGTTACCACTCCAGGGGTATTGTCCCCTGGCAAGTTTTACATGAACAGAAGACTTTATGATTGAGTTCATGGACATTCTTCCCAGGGTTGTGCAGGTCCTCTGGAACACTCAGAGTCCAATGCCAGAGGGTTTTGGTGCTCACCCCTGAGGACAATCTTCCCAGTCATCCACACTCCAGCTGGGGCTGTACGCTGAGGAGCTTCGGTGAACATTTGGAATACACAGGGCCACAGGGAAAGGGCAGGAATCTTAACCAGGAACCTGCTCAGCCAGTTGTGCTGAGCAACTGGGAAGTCCCATTAGAAGTCCCCTTCTTCCTGGATTCGGACTCTTCAGCCCTCAGCCAGTGTGTTACTCTTGAAATTTTCTCATTTTTCCCTCTAAGAATAAGCTTTGAAACTGCAAAAATTTTCCTGAGGCAAGAAGTGTTTTCCTATTCAAACCTCAAACCCATAATCCTGTCATTGCCCATATCCTACCAGAATTACTTATAACTTTGGGAAGCTTGTTTCTTATTTTCATATTTTAATTAACATAGGGTATGCTTCCAAACAGAGCAAGGCTGTGATCCCAGGACACTGCTTTGAAGCCATTTTTTCCCTGTTTCTTTATAACTTATTTTACCTTTATTTCATCCTTAATGCAAAATTAGTGGAATCTTGAAAGTAAAAATATATCACTTTGTTTAAATATGCAATAAAATGAAAAATGAGCATTTGGCCTTGATTTCTGCTGATCTCCAGATTATTCTCCAGGATGTTTAATTGCATGATAACCCTGATTTTCACACAGGTCAATGGCATTGATGCAAGTGACTCACATGGGCCATAAAATGTATTTCCAAGGGGTGTGGGCACAGGTGGGCTGAGCAGCTCGGGCTGGTTTATAAAACCCAGGTCCTCAGCTCACCTGCACTGATCCATTCTGGTCAGTCCTGCTGCTGTTCCGCTCTCCCAGCCACATCCAAGGGAAACATGGCATTCACAGGCAAATACGAGTTTGAAGGCGATGAGAACTATGATGACTTTGTGAAGGCGATTGGTAAGTCTGGCTTGGGCTGTCAGCCACAGGGTGTACGTTAGTTAAAAACACTTCTGTTTGAAAAAGGGTTTTTTTCCTGAAATGGTCAGAAGGATGGAGCACCTCTCCTATGAGGAAAGCCTGAGAGAACTGGGATTGTTCAGCCTGAAGAAAACAAGGCTCTGGGGTGACCTAATTGTGGCCTTCAGTATGTGAAGGGAACTAACAAGAAAGATGGAGAAAGAGTATTTACAAGGAACTGGAGTGACAGGACAAGGGGAATGGCTTCACACTGACAGAGGGCAGGGTTAGATGGGATATTGGGAAGAAATTCTTCCCTGTGAGGGGGGTGAGGCCCTGGCACAAGTTGCCCAGAGAAGTTGTGGCTGCCCCATCCCTGGAAGTGTCCAAGGCCAGGCTGGACAGGGCTTGGAGCAACCTGGTCTGGTGGAAGGTGTCCCTGCCCATGGCAGGGCGTTGGAACTGTATGAGCTTTAGTGTCCCTTCCAATCCAAACCATTCCATTATCCTATGATTCCATGTGCTGAGATCAACAAGGGCTAAGCCTGGTAGAGAGCTCGGCATTTCCCCAAGGAGATGCAGTTTTTGTTGTTATCACCGTCAGCTGCAGGAAACAATCCTGCTCCACAGAAGGAATGTTCCCTTTCAGTGGCAGCAGGAGGAAGGGACAAGATGTTTGAAAAATTATGATTGTGAAGGTCACTTTTTCTGTCCCTGATATTCATTAATGGGATTATAAATTTAGTGTGACTGTACTTGTCAAAATCTTACACAGGAACAGGATTTGGTGCTTTCGGGGCTGTCCCAGAGGTTACCCCTAAAAACCTCTTTGGGACACTGAGCTGTGCACACAAGTTCAGTGCTCGTGCTCATGTATTTAAAAAGCAATTACAAACATAAAAATAAGTATGTGCAGCTAAATAGCAAAGGCACAAAAGATCACACACATGAAATTCCATCTGCATGTGTAGGTTAAGTAGAAGGGAATATTCACATGTACTTTGTATCTATACATTTATCCTGTGTATTGTTTCTCAGGCAAAAGAGTGCAAGATTATTATTTTAGCAAATGCATTGATATACCAATATCTTTCTTTATACCAGTAATTTCAACTCAGAGATTTGATATTGTAAAAAAATAGAAAAGAAATCAACAGCAAATCAGATGCTCAGACATCAACATCTGAGAACAAACACACCACTACCATGCTTCAGTTCCAATCCAGCTGGTAGGTTTTAAGGTTTGATAACCTGGATGTTTTTATTGATTAAGGTCTTCCCAGTGACAAGATTGAAATGGGAAGGAATTGCAAAATAGTGACTGAGGTGGTGCAGAATGGCAATGACTTCACCTGGACACAGCACTTCCCAGGAGGCCGCACCATGACCAACAAGTTCTCAGTTGGCGTAGAAGCAGACATGGAGACCATGACGGGCAAAAAGTTCAAGGTAAATTCATTCGGCCCTTAAGATCTACAGTCTTAGTTGGTTTTGAGTTTAGGGTGAAAAGCAAACCTGTCTGGGGTCTGGTGGAAGGCGGCCCTGCCCATGGCAGAGGTTGGAACAAGATGGGCTTTAAGGTCCCTTCCAACATAAACAATTCTGTGATTTTCTGATTTTGTGGTCACTTGTCCACACTGATTTCTGGGCTGTTTGCTGGCAGGTTATCTGAGTGTCTGAGTTTGCTGCCTCAAATTAGCACTTACAATCCTGCCATTTACTTCTCTGTCAAAGCAAGAGAACCACATAATCCCTGAGGATGGAATGAGAAGCACAGCCTGTGGTTTGATCATTTTCAGAGCTATCAGTGAATAGTGTGTAGATGTGGAACCTGCAGGTATTGTTGGAGGAACAGTTTTCTATTTAAACTGTAAAGCACGAGGATTTCAGTCCTATTTGTGAGGCTGAATGTGCAACACAAACAAAACTTCTGCCTTTATAAAAGTAAAAACTTTCAGCATCAGGTATACAGATGTTTACTGAGTATCTGACAATAGAAATTCCAGCAGCCCCAGGAACATTAACCTTTCTCTATTACAGGCTACTGTAAAAATGGAAGATGGAAAACTCGTAGCCGATTTTCCCAACTACCATCACACTTCAGAGATTTGTGGAGGAAAATTGGTAGAGGTGAGTGCTCAAATATCCAGAGTAGTTTATAAAAAAAACCAAAAACCTCAACAGCACCAGGACTAAAATTTTTAAGTTTAGGAAAAAATCTTTAGAAAGTAAAGCAAAACTATGAAATAACTTCTCTCTAAATAACCTACAATTTTGTTCAGGTTTAATTCAAAAATTAAGTGAACAAACTTTTCATTTTACATTTTTGGCTCACTTGAAATGTAGATCTTGCATCTCAGGAAATTTCATAACTGTAAGACTGGAGTGTTCAGACTGAAATATTCCCAAGCTGCCATGAATTTGACTGTATTCACTGTGCCTATGCCTCAAGAATAGAAAATAGTACATATATAACTATTCACCTCCATATTTCAATGAAGTTTTTGACTTTGTTTCTTTCTTAGAAAACCATCTTCCTGCAACTCCTCACAGAGTTTCTCTAGAACCCTATTTCCTTAGTCTTAGCAAAGGTAAAAAATATCTAAACCCCAAAACAAAACACCAAAGAGGTTGGATTTCAAGTATTATCCTGTATTGGAAAGAATTGGCAATGCAGCTTTGGAAAATTACTGAAACCTCAACACTAATAGTAAAACTTGTAAGGCAGGTTGGATTGTCAAACATTATGATTTCTGCTTCTCACAAACTTTCCTGAATGGACTTGTGTCTGTGCCAGTTCCATGTGTGCCTTCAACAGGGGTGAGTCACCCTGTGAAACAGGAAAGGACACTCACCCTCCCTGAGAGTGTGTCAGTCCTTTACTGCTTTTGGATAACAATTATCTCATTTGTCTAAAACCCTGACAACTTGGAGCTGTGAATCCACATCCAACCCAGGACACACTGAAGTTTTCCCTAAACCCCTGTTTAGAAGTTTTGCCTTTTGTGTAAGGATGTGTTTGCACAGTCTATCTCAGACCTGGCAAGGATATTCCGCTTGTTTTCCAGATATATCTTCTACCCAAGGGTAAATGTAAAGGGCAGCTCTGAATGCATCCCCACGGCTGATCACCTTTGACACTGAAACTCTATTTATACCCTTCAACTTAATTTTTGGTTTGTTTTTTGTTCCAGATTTCCACTACTTCTGGTGTAGTCTACAAAAGGACCAGCAAAAAGATTGCTTAAGGCAGCAAAGCCTGTCTGTTCCAGTGCACTGAAAACCAACAATAAAATAAATGAAATAAAGTGCTGATTGTCTTTCTCTCTGTATTACAAGCATGAAGAATTTTCAGAGTAGTGTTATCGTCATGTTAATGCTCATTCACTCTTTAAATATCTGACAAATACTTAGAAAATCAGAACACAAAAATCAGAAGATGCAGCAAAGCACTTAATGATGTTGCCCGGGTATTTCAGGATATGATACAAACTCAGCATATTCCAGTATTTCCCACCTATTACCTACTTAACAGGAGTTCTATTCAGCTTCTGCCTGGAGAATGGGACAGTTCTCTGCCTGACCTGTACATCACAATGCAAGGCCTGATGAAAATCTTTTGCCTCACTGCTGGCTAGAGAGCAGTTTAGGGGCTTAGAAGCAAAAGAAGGTCAGTTTATCACTTATTAGAAGACAAGTTTCACACTGCCAGCATGGTTTGCTCATTCTGTCAGTATCTGCTCCTGACCCAACATCTTAGAAGACATTTAAGGTTTTATGGACAGACTCCTGTGGGAAAACCTGGTGTTGACTTTTCTCACTGCAATCCTGGTGTTTGCACGGGGACATGTTTCTGGAGGGAAGGTTTGTGCTTCCACACAGGGGTCTCTCTTGTGAGGCTCATCCCCCACTGTGGCTCAGAGCCCCACAGGTGTTTGTTTAAGCCCAGCCAAGCCCCTCACAGCTGCTCCCTCACTCCCCACCAGCGGGACCAGGGAGGGAATCAGGAGGGTAAAAGTGAGAAAACTTGTGGGTTGAGACAGAAACACTTTAATAGGGAAAGCAAAAGCCACACACACAAGCAAAGCAAACCAAAGAGCTAATTCACCCCTTCCCATGAAGGTGTTCAGCCATCTCCAGGAAAGCCAGACTCCATCACATGTGACAGTGACTTGAGAAACCGCTCCAAATGTCTCCCTTTTCTTCCTTCTTTCCTCCACTTGATACACTGAGTGTGATGTCATATGGTCTGCAATATCCCTTGGGTCAGTTGGGGTCACCTGTCCTGGCTGTGTCCCCTCCCAGCTTCCCATTCATTCCCAGTGCCCTCCCCAACCAGTCCCTGCCAGGGGCGGGAAAGGCCTTGGCTCTGAGCAAGCTGAGCAGTAACAAAACCATCTCTGTGTTACCATCTCTGTGTTCATCCCAAACCCAAACCACAGCCCCATTCTAGCCATGGGGAAGAAAATCAACACTGCCTTGGCCCAAACCAGCACAGACTTGCACAGTCCAGCTTAGGCTGTTGTTTTGTTTCCACGTTTTATTATAATAAGGTAATAATCAAAGTATTCTGCACCAGTATTTGAGTTACATATCCATGGCACATTAGAATAATCATGGAAAACACAATGGATGGCTTTGAGATGGAGATTCATGAGGCTGCTTTAAGTCCTGATACCCTAGGGACTTGCTGATGACATTAAGTCAGTATCTAAATAGCCAATACAGGCTGTTAGTGCCAAAGTTGTGGAATCCTCTGGTAATTCCAGACATGTCTGTGTACAGGCCACACTTTGCTGGATGGAGGCCTCACACATTTCCTGTTTCCTCCCACAGGCTAATTTCTCTTCCTATATTTCATTGAGATAATCTTGATCAGGATATATCAGGAATCCAGTAAATAAGCTGTCTGTCCAGTAGGGATCATAAAAGAGCCCATTTTGTTCTGAGTAAAAGATTTGCAGCCATACCTCATCCTCCTGCTTCAGGGAAAGGATGGTTGATCCAGAGGCAACATCGTGGTTCCCAGTGTTGGCATCGAAAGTCTTGATCCGGTACTGCCCGTTGTGGACCAAGCCAATGGCCAAGTGTTTGTTGGCCAAAGTGATGTCGTAAGTGAAGTAGTAAATACCTGGGATGCTGCACACAAATTTCCCACTGGAAGCATTGTAATGTCCTCCCTCATTCATCAGGATCCTGTCAAATTTGATGGGCAGCCTTTCCCTTGGGTAGCTCTTGGAGACTGCCACAGAGAAGGCAGATTTGGCTTTGTTGCCATTACAGGTGCAGGGTCCTGGCATCCCAGTCTCGCCCTTGTTCCCTTTGGGCCCCTTCTTTCCTGGTGCCCCGTTTTTCCCAGGATTACCCTTTAAACCCTTGGGCCCTCGTGGGCCTGCCTTGCCAATAGCTCCTGCTTTCCCCTTCGGTCCTGGCTTGCCAGGGTTTCCTGTTCTGCCTTGTGGACCTAGAAGACAAATAGCCTCAATTTTTCAGTGCAATATGGCAGGTGGAAATGCATCATATCATTGCAGCAGGTAATTCATTTAGGAGGAAAACCTTGCTGGTGTACAAATCGTGATGAAACAGCACCTGGATCTGGAGATCTGCCTGGACTGACTATCCAGGTAGTTGGTGTGATAACAGTGGAACTCGGGAGCAGGACAGTCTGTCCCTTTAAGGCTGGTTCTATTCTCTGCCTTGCTCGAGAAAAATGAGGAATTACAGAACAAGCTTTAACTATTTGGGTGTTACAGGAGTGAGGCAGGTTTGTGAAAATTTTGGAAGCTTGCTTTGAGCAGGTAGTTAATCTCCTGTCTCTGTTTTTGTTTCTTTTGGGTTTTTTTTACATTTAAAATGGAACTGCTTTAAAAACTAATTGAAAATAAATTTAGGTGTAGTAAAAGACCAGCCCAGCAAACACCAGGGGCAGAGACAGGCATGAGATGGGCAATGGGAAGTGAGTTGGGCTGTCACAGTGATTCTGATACAGTAGTATCTGATATAAACAAATTCATGAAGATTTATGCACTATCTTGACCTGCTGTAGCAAGACTGGATTTAAATGCAGCTGTAGGTGGAAATCTGTTCTCCAGATTCCTGGTTTTGGGGGTGGGAGAAGGGAGTAAGACGCAGGTTGGGCTCGCTGGTGTTGGCTGAGGCAGGAGTGCACTCTAGTGTGGCAATGGGAAATCACTGCTCTCCACCACAGCCAGTCCTGCTGCCTCCTGACTCCAAGGCTGGATCCAAAGGGCAGCCTCACCTCAGGATTAAAGGGCTGTTGTTTGCTTTGATTTCAGTCCAGCATGGCCAGAGCAGGGCCTGTCCCCTGGATACAGTGCTATGGGCAGACAGCAAGTACTTAGTTTTTTCACCTGGCTCTGTTTAGCCTGAGAGCAAGAATGAGAGAACAGCACTTTGTCTTGCCTAGGGAGCCTCTATCAGAACAGAGCAAACCTCACTTTGTAACAAAACAGAGCCAAAAGGAATTGCACACAGTGGGACATGATGTGAGTCTGGAACCTCTCTGAAAAAGTGGGACAAGTTTGAGGGGAGAGAGTGGAAATTTTAGGAAGAGTTTCCTCTGAGATGTTGCCTGTCCTTGGGCTCAGCAGTGGGTGGCAGGTTGCTGTGAACGGGGCTGTTGCACCATGGCTCTTACACGTCTCTCTCGTTGTGCTGAGCACTTTTCCCTTACCTTCATCGCCGTGCTCGCCCTTGTCCCCGTCCTGGCCATCCTTGCCATCCTTGCCCGGGAAGCCCATCCTGCCCACCGTCCCTGGAGTGCCAGGCATGCCGGGGGGCCCGGGCGGCCCGGGGGGGCCAGGCAGGCTGCAGGCCAGCTGGGCACTGTCTTGTAGCTCCCTCTTGGCAAAGCCCCCCAGGATGTGGTTTGCCACACAGGGCACAGTCCAGAGGAGCAGCACAGCAGAGATCATGGCACAGCCTGTGAGGAGGAGATGGGATGTGGCAGCAGCACGTGGGGTACGGCACCACAGGGATGGGGTGAGAGACTTTCACAAAACTGGGAGAGAATTGGGCTTTTTTTGGCAGGCCGGGGGAGCTGTTTGTTTTGGTGTGACATGAATTTAAGGATCTGGCTCATGGAGTTTTCTAGGTCAGACCAGTATATTTTTCAAGCTTACTCTCCTCTAAGTCTGTATCTGTGGCCACTCCTCATTTTGTTTTGCTCCCTGGGCCTCTCTTCCCCTGAAACACAAGGAGCAATGCCAGAGGGGTGCAGAAAGCAGCTGCTTGGGATGAGGGGAGTGGAGGAAGGAGAAGGGGTTTGGTGTGACCATCCCCAGTATGCCCTGCCCAGTGGTTGGGTCACTGGGGTTTCTGCCCAAGCACAAACCCATTGTGTGATGCAGCGCACGATTCTGGAGAGGCTGGGCAGGCTTTGGGCCAGTCCTTACTGCCTTCTGCCTGTCAGAACAAGCTGAGCCTCACAGCCAACATCCCATCCCTCAGTGCAGCTCCGCTGATCAGGAGGCTTTAGCAACTCCCCAGTAGTAACTCCTGCTCTGGAAATAGTGCATATATCCTATGTTGGCATTGCTGTTCTCATCCTGGTATTGGCTTCAGAAGAGGTGGAAATGCATATTTAGATGCTCTATATCCAGGGAGCTGATGCTACATATTTATGTTCAGTGGGAGCCCCCAGTTCTGCAATATTATAATGAAGAACACGCAGAGGAGTTGGAAATGCAAACCAGATCTCTGGGCTGGTTTTGGCTGCTAAACCATTTTGTTCTTCAGCTCTCTCTTGATACTCTTATACCTAAATTTATTTGCTGCTGGTGAAAGGTGTCAGTTTAACAGATTCATGAGATGGAGAACACCAACCAGTATTCATGTGGAGAGTTCAACAAAGGTGTCTCAGCTTATGGAAAGGGAAAAAATGTTAAAATGCCTGTGAAGTGGGGAGATCACAAGGAAAGCTACATCCCTACTTCTCAAGAACCACCTCAAACAAGGCAGAAGAAAAGTGAGAGGCATCTGGAGGTGGATGACGCTAACAAGTTGTGGCAAGAAAAAATGTCATCGTGGAGCATAACCTGGAAAAAAGCTGGGAATGCTTCATATGGAGAAGAAATATGTGAGAGGGAGCACAAGGGGGAGGGCAGCTCCTTCTCTCAAAGTTTCTTACCATAAGTACTTCTATTACCTTGAGACAACCCAGCTCTTGACCTGATGGGATGAAAAGTGCAAACAAAACACCCTGAGGCTGCGAGGTCAGTAGTGCCAGTGCTTGGATAGATGGGGAATATCCAGCTACCTGGAGCCATGCTCTGGCACAGCTCCTGACTTGGTGTTAATTAAGGGTTCCACAAGAACACTCCATCCCATGTCACAGCAACATGTGTGGGATGCAAAGCACAATCATATTCACAAGAGCATCTAAAAATAACCTCTTAAAGAAATCTTTTTGAAAGAGAACAAACCTCATGCTGTTCCACCTTAAAAGGAAAATTGCTGCTCGATGTAGAGGGTACTATGAGCTCCAAAAAGCAAATTGGAAACAGGTCAGCATCTTCCCTCTCCATAGTATGGGCAGCTGGCCCAGCACTGGAGGCCATGCAGCATGAGGACTTATTTTTCTAATGACATTTTAATTAATGTCTTTGTTAAAAGGGTTAGAGACCTTTTGGCGACAACTGATGCCTGCTGTACATAAAAGTGGTGTTTCTGTAAGAAAAGATTTTGCTTATAAGAGTCAGGATCAGTTGTACTTTCTGCTGCCCCTGGCTGAAATCCTAGGGGGAAAATCCCTGAGGGTTGCCAGATGTGGGGTGGTTTGGAGGCACGTGCAGTGGCTGGAGGGCGGGTTTTGGCTGCGGAAGACCCCTGTGCCATGTGATGGTGAGGAGAGTGTGGGGGAACTGCTGCTCAGAGGGAGGGAGAGAGAAAGGAAGAGGATGGTCTGAGAGGGGACCCAGCAGGAACAGACACTGTGATTTCTATTCTGTTTGCTTTCAATACTTGAGGCTTTCTCAAACAGAACAACCATCTTTCTGCTTCACAACTTCCTAGTGCACCTCAAGGTGTCTTAATTAGTCATCAAAATAATCATTATCCCTGTGAGCTCAATTCTCAGCTCTGGTGGTTGCCCTGCAACGTTCCCAGGGTGGCAGCAAAAGGAGCCCGTGGGTGTGCAGGGCTAATTTAGGTAAAATAAGGTGTGTCACCAGTGACAGCAGCTGAAATGGGAGGATTTAACTTCTGATATAAGCCAGCGAGGTAGTTATACCAACAGGAACTTGATCTGCGGCTGCACAAAGCAAGGTCAAAGGAGAGTGATGCACCCTCTGTCCTGAACCTGCATTGCAGGCTTGGCTTTGGGCAGCCAGGGATTCCTGCGGCAAACCTGCCCTGGCCTCGGGCAAAGCCCACGCCACAGAAGCTGCTGATCAAAGCAGAGCACAGGGATGAGGTGGGTGCTCACAGAGAAAGGCTGAGCAGCCTTTCCCTCGTGGTGTATTTCTTTAACTGGCAGCTGTTGCCTTTACGGATTCCTGTGCAGGCTTTGGAAACCTGAGAGCTCAGTGACTTAGACCTTATTTGGGAAGTTTTCAAAGTTAAGGTTAAGAGGAGGGAGAGGGAAAAAAAAGGAAAAGTGAATCGACTCACCACGACTAATCTCCTCAGTGAAATCTTGACGGGCGCTGGCAACCAAGCCGTGGGGCAGATGTTTTGCTGCAGATCCCGTCACATGCAGAGCCCCAGCCCCGTCCTGCTGCAGCGGCGCCCCAAGGGCTGTGCAGGATTGACTTTGGTCCTTCTTTTTATGATTGTTTTACTCTTTTTGTGCGTATTTTTAGTTTCCTGCAGCAGCTCCACTTTGGCTCCACGTTGCCAAAGGCATATTTTTATTATTGTGTAATGGATCTGCGCCTCTTCCTCAGTCACGTGGCACGGGGAGAAATTTTTACACACATGTGGCTGGAAACCTCTTGATGCTGGGGGAGCTTTTCCCTTTCTCTCTCTCTCTTGCAGTAAAGGCTCAGGAGTTGCCTGGATCATTTCTGACTGATGCTGCCCCTCTCTGATGTAGTTGCTGCCCAGGAAAGCAGGGGATGGGTAACGCAGATCCAACTACGGAAAAACTTTCACATTTTATCCTGGAGCAATAAAGCAAGGGAAGGAAATCTTGTCCTGAGGGTGGAAGCTCATTTCTAATCGCTCCAGGTTTGAATTACAGACACAGTCCCGAAGTAGCAGCTTTGCAAATGCAAATTTTGAGAGGAAACTGCTTGCACCTCAGCACTGCTTCAGGTGGATGCACAAGACAAAACACGACTTTGCATAGGGATGGTAGGGCAGGAATGCTTCTGTCTTGGGAAAAGGTTGGGATTTTGTTTTAAGCTTGCAAAGTTATTACAACCCCCCAGCAATTGCTTCAGGTAAGGCAGGAACACCAGAAGCAGTGGCTAAAGCCAGAGCAGGATGTTCTGGGGCACTGGCAGGGTTGACCAGACTCATCTTTTTGTTGCGGGTTCCTGTTCCTGCCCAGCCAGGATCCTGCCCAGGGACAGGCGTGTGCTTGATGGCAGGGCTCCAGATTCTGCCCTGCAGCCCTCCAGCCAGTAAATCATTTCTGCTCAGTGCAGTGTATCAGCTGACTGGGAGCATGCTGGAATTGTCATTCCTTAACTCTGCCTGAATTCATCCTTCTCAGAGCTGTTGTGGTTTATTTTTAAGCTTTCCCCTGTTCTTGCTTTTGGAATGTGGTGGGAACAGATATAACATAAAAATGAAGTACATACACAGTTTGCTTTGTGAGCTGGGACCAGTTCAGATGCTCATGGGAGGAGAGGGAATGTTTGGCTGAGGAAGCGCAGGGCTGTTTTTGTGCTTGCCAATAGTCCTGCAGAGCCAGTGCCTCAGCTCCCTGCCACTTTGTGATGCTCCCTGCCATTGAACAACCTCCAGGAGAACCACCCCCCTTCCCAAACCCACAGTCAGCACCTGAAATTTCACTGAGAAAAGGGCTGTTTTAGAAAAGCTGCCATAAGTAGAGATAGGTCTGGACACTGCTCCAGTGGCTGCTCTTCCCTGGAGCAGCTCTGGTGATTAGTCAAATATGAATTATCACTTTTTGCCTGTTTCCATGAAGTTTGAAGGAACCCAGTTCTTGTGGAGGCCTTCTCCTGCCTTGACGTGGACCAAAAGGCTCCAGGCATTGCAGGTGCACAGGTCTGGCCTCGAGTTTCTTATGAAACCAGATGAAAACTTCCTATGGGCTTTGCCATGGTGCCAGTCGGATTGGCCTGGGAAGCCACAGTGTTTTCCTTAGACATTAATGGTGTTGGAAAGAAAAATAACTTTTACTTTTTTATTCCTGCCCCATGGCAGCTGTGCTGGGACACCAGGGCTTTGGGATGGGTGTAAAACAGGCCAGGGATGACATGATCCTTGAACATACAGCAGTCCTGCCAGGCCCCTCCAGGTGAGACCAGGGAATTCACAGTCCTGGGTGATTTTGAGCCCAGATCCACAGCATGTTGAAGGCAGCAAGAGCCTGACCTAATTCGTCAGCGTGGGGAGAGGCAGTGCTGGGAAGCTCCTGCCAGGCAGATGGAAAACATGTCTGTGCTGCATGGCCAAGCCGAGCTGCGCCAGGTCCCAGACAGCCCTGCTGGAGAACATGCTTGGCAGCACACTGTGTTAAATAAACACACCACCCGTGCACAGGGAGTCAGAGCAGCCCTGAGACTCGTTTCTCAGCGCATTTTGTTGCAGTGAGACATTGCAGGGAAGCACCAGGGCAGACCATGTCCCAGCTGTGCTGCTCATTAGCAGAAGCCTCCCTGCCGAGGGTCCCACAAGCATCCCGGGGAAGGCTCTTTGCTGCAGCCCAGGGAGCTGGCTCAGGCTGACAGCCCTACCTGCAAAGCTCTCAGGGGGGCACGGAGAAGGTGGGGGCCACACTACTTTTGGGGCTGAACAATGCTGAAACCAGCCAAACTCATCATTCCCAAAGTTAAACATCATGAGAGTGAGGTGAAGATGTGGCAGATGGTAAAGGAACCAAAAAGTGATACTCCTGACAACTTGCCCCAAGCTGCAGAGCTGGCACAGCTGTCCTGGGCACATCTGACTGACAGCCCAGCACTTTAAAAGCTCAGTCCCACTTTTTAATGGAAGGTCTTTCAACACAGCCCTTCTTGGCGTGTGTGTGGAGATTCCTCCCTGGAGTGGGGACACCCCTCAAGGCTGAGCCAAAGAGATTTGCCCACAGTCACTGGTCTGGGTGATTAACATCAATCTCTGCTTAATAGTGGCTTTTGGTAGCTTTAGTATAACTGATGCAATATAATTCCATTAAAATAATTGCTTCAATTTTGTTTCAAAAATAGTGCACACATAGCAGTTATAGCTACCAATACTATGTAGTAAGATCTATGATTAAGATCTTTTAGTCTAATCATTATCTTAATAAATTGCTTATTTTGATATAAATACATTTACCATCCTTAATCCTGTGGGACGAAGTTGTATAAATGTTCAGTTACACCTGTCTAATCCTTTAGGCATAAACTGTGGACAAAGTCCAGGGCTAACACTGGATCCAGGTGCACCCAAGCTCCTCTCTGAAGAGTTTAGGAAGCCAGGGGGCCCTTTCTGCACATCATGACTCAACAGGATCTTCTCTAATCATCTTTGTCTGAAGCTCCCACTGTGCCCATGACAGTCCCCACTGTGGATGGGTTGCCTACAGGGTGGGTGACTGCCCCAGGGCAGCAGGTCTGTGTCCCAGTGAGGAAGGCTTTTCCCTTGTTTACTTTCTGAGCACTAACTCCTTTCATTGCTGACCTTGCAGCAACAACTTTGTAACCAAATAAAATGATTCAGCAACTGCTAAAACAGCTGAAACTCACCCAGAGGCTGAACGCCGCCAAAAATCAGCCTTCCCATGGCATTGGGCAACAGCACTGGAAATGCACCCTCACCAAAGATGAGTGTTGGTGCTTTGGGTTTTTGGGGAGATAATAATCAGAGGGAAGAAGCATTTTTCTACCCAACAGACCTCTAGTCTTAGTGTGGAATGGCGATTTGAGTAGTTTTTATTGCCCTGCCTAAAAGGAGTTTGGAATTCTGTAATCAGTCTACAGAGAGTGATTGTCCCTCTCCAAAAGCTCCCATAAAAATGAGTCAAATCCCTGTTTAAATTTAAAGGGTGCCCTTGAGACTATTATCCCTGCTTAGGAACTGCAGCCCTAACCCATTAAGATAAAAATAAATAGAGCTTATTTTAGGAAGACGGAAGTGGGAACCAGCCCAAGCACCAGAGAGCCACTGCCAGCACAGAGCAGAGGATGTGTAAAGGTTGGGGCTTTTTCTTCTGTTCCAGACACCTTCTAATTCAAAGTGAAATGCAGCAACCTTTTTCACTCGCCACAGTTGGCTCCTGCCCACGTGTTGAGTAACAGATTTAAACAAGAAAAGGCTTCTGAAAATGCCTTGTATTAACTAAAAATACAAAAACCTCCAGACTTTCTGCTCTGGAGTCTGTAGCAGCAGCAGCAACCCCAGTCCCTGGGGACATGGGCAGCATTTGACCAAGCCAGGAAAGCCCATAATTAATGTGTGAACAAGTAACTCACATCTGGTGTACAGCAGGTTACCTGCCCTGTTTGCTGCCTGAGGCGAGACTTGAGGTAACAGCAGCAGGCTCTCCATTTTTCACAGTTCTTACTCTTCAGGGCTTTCTTTGCTCTTCTGCTTGTAAACGAGACCTTTCCAGGCAGGAAAATACACCAGGAAAGCTGAAAGAGATAATAACAAGTTTGCTAAATTCAGCTTTCTACACCAGCACACCAGGGCAAGAGGAAGACCATCCAGTATAAGAATCCAGTTTCCCAGTTTTTAAATTAGCTGGCTCCAAATACTTTTTACCTCCCTTCTAAAAAAGGGAAAGGGAGAACTCCTGCAATCCTACATATGTGTTTCTGAAAAGGAAGGGGGGAAAAAAACCCAACAAAACAAACAAAAGCCCAGCTAAGTTCTACCTACTCATTTATGTCTTTTCACTGAATCTTTCTAGACATCTACAGTATCTAAAATGTATTTGACTATAGCATTGTATAGCTTCAAATCACACCTAAATTAAGCTAACTGTAGGATATTCTTAAAGCACCAAGTCACTGCCTCCAACATTCTTTGTAAACAAAAAGCATATATAAGGCTTCACCACAACTTTATATCAAGTGAACAGCTGGGGAATGAGTTCTTCTGCTCAGAGTAGGTGAAAACTATTCCACCAGCACACAGAGAAAGGCCCAAGGCTACAAACAATAATATTTAGCTTTATATATTCCTGCAAATAAACAAAGATTAATTAGATCAGGCAAGACTAGGGCCTCCCTAGCTCCCTCTGTGGGCTGGCACTCACTCCTGACCTGTAATTTCCCATGTGAAAGAAGTTAACTCAGAATTAGTGTCTTGTTGATAATAAGCTTTCACAGGCCAAGGCTCCTGGCCAGCTGCAGAGGAACCTGTGATTTCAGGAGCCACCTGCAGATCTTTCTCTTCTAATCAGAAAGAAACCTCCATCCCATTCCACAGCTGCAACATATATAAGGGCTCAGGCACAGCCACTCTTGTTTTCCCTTGACTGTTTTAGGAAGGTGTATTTTTGGCTGCAGCTCTGGGGAACATGGAGAGCACTTGGAGAATTTGTGTTTGTTTCTGCTGCTGCCTGCCCTGGCTCTCTGCTGGCACCCAGTGCTCGCCCCACTCCAGGGGCCCTGGGGGCTTGGAAAAGGCCCCTGGGTTTTTGGAAGCTCCTGAGGATGTTGCCAGTGAGCTCAATCCAGTGTTGCGGCTGCCCAAAGGTGCGAGGCGAGGCTATGCCCTGCTGCCTCCCCTCCTCAAGGTGCTGTCTGAGCGCGGTGCCCGGAGCTGGCACAGTGAGGTGCCCAGGCTGCAGCCAGACTCCAGGGCCCTCCGCTTCATGAAGAGGCTGTACAAGATGTCAGCCACCAGGGAGGGGATCCCCAAGGCCCACAAAGGCCTCCTCTATAACACTGTCCGACTCTTCACTCCGTGTTCGGAACGCAGGCACCGCCACAGGGACCTGGTGAAAGGTGGGTGTGCAGTGACCTGGGCTGCAAAGGTGAAATGGGGTTTTCAGCGTGTTCTGTGCTTGCAGTGTGATGTAAAAATACCTTAGTTCCTTAGAATTGCTGCTATTTTAATCCTGAGGGCTCTTCTCCTAAACTGTAGGAGTTTTTCATAACCTACTTCTCCTTGAATGGCATTAGGTACAGACTTCATAGTTTGGGAAGCACCACACAGATGGTATGTGCAAGACGATACTGGTGTTTCAGGCTGACTCATCTCATTATGAGTCAGAGAAAGCCACAATCAGGTTTAAGTAAAGTAAGAAAAATGGAAAAAATGCTTAGGCATAACAGGCAGCACATTTCCTTCTACTGCCTGTTCTTGTTTTGCTTTTTTTAAAAAAATCCACAGTACTGGAATGAGACTTGTACCAAACTGCCAGAACCCATTGCCAGGGGATTACTCTCAATGTCTTGTATATTTGCTATGAAAGAATCACAACCAAAATCTGTGAATAACCTGAAGGGAAGAATAGAATTACTTGCAAATCAGGCTCAGGACTGAAACTAGGATGGCTGGGCACCCTGTAACTTATGCTTTCATGGTTTTCTTAAATGTGGGCTGGTCACAACAACAGCACCTAGAAGTCCTTGGGCATTAATTCTACTTTGGTGACTGCTGACAGGTGATCTGAGTTCTCCTGACTTGGATTCTTTACTAGAAAGACAGATAACCACAGAAAACCAGGTAAACACAAGCACCATATTCATCCTAGTTTTGCACAGGAACAGCACTTGGAGATGGAGTTCATGGTTTGTATCATTTGGAGTGTTTAGCTCCTGTCTCCCCATACCAGCATGAAACAGACAACTGCTAAATTCCTCCTGTACTGTTTCTTTTAATTAAATGAATCCTAATAGTTTTTAAAACCATTGATTTTCTTGTGTTTGTTTGTAATTTCTTAACTTTTATATGCCTGCCCAATGTAGAAATTCCATGTAATAAATGTGAGACAGGGCATCTAAATTGGTTTCTTCTTCTGCTGAATCATTTCTGCTTATCCACTGGTATAGTATTTAGGTGGAAAATTAAGGCACTCTAACGCTACAAGATTCTATTTCCCTTCCCAGGAGACATTCACTCGGTGGATTTACTCTTCAACGTGGATCGTGTTACTGCTCTGGAGCACTTGCTCAAGTCTGTCTTGCTTTATTCCTTTGACACATCCGTTCCCACTTCCTCTTCCATTACCTTCATATGCCATTTATCCATTAAGGAACATGATTTTTCCAGCCAAGTTTGTCCCAGCATTTCCCACTCTCTAGCTTTTAGCCTGCACTTTGGAGTTAGAAAACGCAAGTGGGTGGAGATTGACGTGACTTCTTTCCTGCAGCCTCTAATTGCTGCAAACAGGAGGAATATCCATATGGCTGTAAACTTCACTTGTCTGATGGGTGATGCACAAAGGAGCACTAAACTGGAAAATCCTGTTAATGTGACACTGGTTCCCCCTTCCCTTCTTCTGTATCTGAATGACACCAGTGAACAAGCTTATCATGGGTGGAACCTACTTAGGAACGGGAGGAAGAGCCCAGTGCGGGCCAGGCAAAGGAACAGCCCACTTGTGGATCCAGCAGGTGACAAAGGAAAAGGGAATTCCCAGGGCAAAAGGGCCTCTCGACAGCGAAGGAATGAGAATCCGAAAGCAGCATCAGCAACTTCACCTTATAACTTGAGTGAATATTTCAAACAGTTTGTGTTCCCTCAAAACGAGTGTGAGCTTCACAACTTCCGCCTCAGCTTTAGCCAGCTAAAATGGGACAAATGGATCATCGCCCCGCACAGGTACAGCCCCCAGTACTGCCAGGGGGACTGTCCCCGGGCCATGGGGCACAGGTACGGCTCTCCCGTGCACACCATGGTGCAGAACCTCATCTCTGAGCAGCTGGACCCCTCTGTCCCCAGGCCCTCCTGTGTCCCGGCCGAGTACAGCCCCCTCAGCGTCCTCACCATCGAGCCCGATGGCTCCATCGTCTACAAGGAGTACGAGGACATGATCGCCACCAAGTGCACCTGTCGGTAGTGGTGTGCTCTGCTTGTACTGCAGTTCTGGGTGTTTATGCATTCTCAGAGAATCTGTAGCCATAATCCACTGAATGGCATCGGTGTAACCTCACTGGGATTTAGCACTGAGTTAGCAGAAGGTGTTCACATCATAGCACTTATTTTTGTAGTCACTCAGCCTTTCTAGAATGTGCAATTAAATGTAAATAGTATCTTTATTGGAATAATTATGCATTTAAAATATGGAAAAGATTCCAACTATTAAATGTCTATTTTAAACTTCTTTCTTATGGATTTTTTTAAATAGAAATAAATGCCTATCACTCATCCCCTGACAACCAGTGCCTTCTAGTCTGCCTCTCCACAGAAATCTTGTGTGGGTCATCTCCAGCAAATGTCTAGGAAGAGAAGAAAGTCTTTAATGTTCAAAATACTTCCTAAGTTTAATGTTTTTTCCCTACCACAGTCCAGCTCTTCCAAGCAAGAAGACATAGGTCTTCCTCACAATTCTGTAGAGTTACCAGGTTGTTTCTTGCTTTTCTTTTGTTGCACTTTTGGGGCTTTCTCAACAAAAAGGAGGGTAAGAATTTAAGGGAAGCTGTGGGATGACTTGTGAACACTTAAAACACTGAACTATTTCAGTAAGAACTGGCACCAGCTGACAGGTGAGCTGCTAAAACCAGGTAGGCTTCATCTGTTTCAACAAGGAACAGCTGTCCTTGGTGGGGTGAGGACACAGGATTGTCCATGTGGAGCCACACTGCCACTGGCTCCTGAACTGTGAAGGAATGTTTAAAAAGCTTAAAAAACCCCTCATGCTTCTAAAAGCCTTAAACCAACTGAACAGCATTTACAGAAACTCATTTAGTATTCTGAAATGTGGGGCCACAACCTCGTTTCCTCTTGCAATGAAACTGTAGGTAATGGGGCCTCAATTGTAGGTGCTTGCACACCAAATTCTTGCTGTGATTTATCCCCTCCTGGGGTTTTCTAGTTTATTGTCAAAAAGGCTGGGTTCATGCAGAATACCCAAGCTAGGAGAGATTCAGTTGGGGTTCACACACAAAGCTCCCAGCTTTGGTTTGGTTGCTGTTTGTGTTTTTGTTAATTAAAGTCTGTCCTGTAAAATGCATTCAGAATAGCCTTTGACTTGCTAAAACACTGATACATAAATGCTGTAATTTTCTCTGCTAAGTCACCCAGCCAGCCCCTAACCTTAGATCCTTAGTTCTGGAGGGCTGGGAATTCAGCCTGGCAGGGAAGGGATGTTTCCCTGAGGGGATGCTGTGTATGATGTTGCTCTGATGGTTCACCTGGTCACTGGGATCCCACTGATGTCAGAGTGATGCTTCCCCAAACCTGGAGTGCTCTGGGGAGGGGCAGCAGCCATAAATCTCCTGGAAAAGGGAGGTTCCTGCTGCAGGTCTCAGCCTGCAACTGCTGAACTCGAAGTGTGGTTGAATACCAAAAGCTCAGAGCAAATATCTCAATGTCACACAAAAAGCATCCTGGGCCCCACCAGCACCGGGAGGGGGGGGTTGGGTGAATTCGGGTTGTGTCACACCCCCTGATCCCTTCAAACTCTGGGAATTTGGCTGCCAGGGAGGAAAATTAATTGAATTCTTTCCTGATACAAATGGAAAAGGCTGTTTCAGACAGAGAAATGTGAGTCAACTGCAGAGAAGCAGAACCTCAGCAATGGGGTGAAGATCAAGAACTGCTCTCTGGGGAGGATTTGGGAGCTGCAGCACTTCCAGTTTGCAGGGATGCACGTGCTGGTAATTCCACTGCCTAATATAGTCCAATAATCCTAATAAATTCTGATAATTCCATTAATGGAAAAGGTTTTTGATATATTCTAATAATATCAAATGTGTATAATATGCTACTAAATCCAATATATTCCAATAATGTTGATGTCTAACATATTCTGTGATTTATATTCTAACAATTCTAATATACGCTAATATTAGTTCAAATAACATTAAATATGTCTAATGTAGTCTAATAATTCTAATATATTCTAACAATAAATCTAATTATGTGGAAGATGTTTAATATATTCTAATAATTCTTCCAATAATGTGGAAGATGACTAATATATTGTAATAATCCTAATATATTACAATAATTACAATAATGTTGGATGTATGCAGTATATTCTAGTAATCATTTCAATACTGAATGTCTAATATTTTAATAATTCTAATTTCTATGATTAAGGTGCCTAATATAATTTAGTGATAATTGAAATATCAAATATATCTAATATTGTCTAATAATTCTAATACATTCTAATAATTTCAGTGATGTGGAGGATTATTAATGTATTCTAATAGTTCTAATAGTCCAGTAATGTGTAAGTGGTCTAATATATTCTTATAATTCTAATATATTCTCATTAAAAAAATCAATAAGGTTGATATCCAATATATTACATTAATAATTTGAATAATATGAAATATGCCTAATATAGTTTAATATTTCTAATATATTCTATTAATAATTCCAGTAGAATTGAAGATGTCTAACAGTAATTTCAGTGATGTGGAAGATCTCACATATCCCGACAATTCCAGCAGTTCTCATTGCAGGTGTGTGTGTCCTGTCCCCTTTTCCACCCCAAACTATTCCATAACCCCACCCTGTCACGCCCCAAACCCTCTCTCCGCAGCAGCAGAACAGCACAATCCCCACAGACAAGTGTCCTTTGCTCCCACAACTCTTTATTTTCGGTCCTGGAGCGTTTTCGGTCCAATTCCCTCAGGCGCCGGGACCGCGATTTGTCACCGACACACGGAACTTGTCACAAACACACGGAATTTGTCACCGACACCCGGAACTTGGGCCCGTAATTTGTCCCAAACACACGGAACTTGGGTTTGTAATTTGACCCCAAACCGCTTAACCTGGGCGGATAATTTGTCCCAAACACACGTACCTTGGGTCCGGAATTTATTACAAACACACTTAACCTGGCCCGGTAAATTGTCACAGACACACGTACCCTGAGCTCGTAATTTGTCCCAAACACACTTAACCTGGGCCGGTGATCTGTCCCAAACACACGTACCCCGGGCTCGTACCATGTCCCCAGCCCGTTCACACACACACACCCCGTCCCCACCTTGTCCCCCGTCCCCGCACACCCGCCTGGTCCCCGCACACCCCACGCCGTCCCCAGCGATCCCGCCCCCTCCCCGCACACCCTCCCGTCCCGTCCCCGCCCCGGAAGGCGCCGCGGCAGTTCCGGGTCGGTCGCGGCCATCGCGGTGACCGCAGGCCCAGGGACAGAGTCAGCCATGGGGAAGCACTTCGGGGAGCTGGCGCGGGTGCGCCATGTCATCACCTACAGCCTGTCGCCCTTCGAGCAGCGCGCAGTGCCCAACATCATCTCGCACGGCATCCCCAACGTGATGCGCCGCTTCAGGTCGCAGGTGCTGAAGGTGGTGCCCCGTGAGTACAGCGGGGGGTTCCCCCCTTCGGTGCCCCCTCGGCAACGTAAAATGTGGGAACGGGAATGTGGGGCAGGCAGGGGTGATGGGTTTGTGGGACGCGGTGTTTTGTCGCAGGAGGTCGGTGCAGTGTCCTCATGGCAGTGTCCCCATATTGGAAATGGCGCTTTATTTCAGTGTCCCCTCATGGCAGTGCCCCCATATTGTGAATAGCCCAATGTTCCAGTGCCCCCATATTGTGAATATCCCCATATTTCAGTGTCCCCTCTTGGCAGTGTCCATATTGGGAATGTTCCCATATTTCAGTGTTCTCATTGCAGTGTCCCCATATTGGGAATGTCCTCTTATTTCAGTGTCCCCTCATTGCAGTGTTCCCATACTGGGAATGTCCCCTTACTCCAGTATCCCCATATTGTGAATTTCCCCGTATTTCACTGTCCTCTCATTGCAATGTCTCCATATTGTAAATATCCCCCTATTCCAGTGTACTCTCATTACTGTGCCTCCGTATTATAAATGTCTTATTACTCCAGTGTCCCCCTATTGTGAATGTCCCCCTCTTCCAGTGTCCCCTCATTCCAGTCTCCCCCTATTGCAGTGTCCTGCCATTCCAGTGTCCCCGTATTCCAGTGTCCCCTCATTCCAGTGTCCTTTTATTGTGATTGTCCCCCAATAGCAGTGTCCCCTCATTCCCATGTCCCCTGACCATGCCTGTCCTCTCTCCCTCCCAGCCTTTGCCATCGCATACCTCATTTATTCCTGGGGAACGCAGGAGTTCGAGCGGCTGAAGAGGAAGAACCCAGCTGACTACGAGCACGACCAGTGACCACGTGGCTCCAGAGCCCGTTCCAGCTCTGTTACAGACCTGCTGTGCTTGTTCCTGTGGCCAGGGGGGATTAACAGGGAGATAAGTCATGTCTAATAAATTGTAACTTTGCCCTATGACTGTGTTTGAAATCCGTGTCTTGAGCTGTTTAAGGTGAGGAGCATCAAATCCCTTGTCTGGTTCTCTCTGTACAGGCAGATAATCAGGCTGCACATCCGGATGCTCGGATGCTTTTATTGTACACCACTTCCAGCCTTTGTGACTCCCGTTTCTTTGAAATATTCCTCAATATAACGTTCAGCAAGGGCTGGTTTGAAATGACAGTTCCTTGTTCTGTTTATTTTCCCATCACTGTCTGCCGTTTTTTCTCCAGCCTTGAGATCTGTGAAAAAGAAACATTCCCTGATTTGGCATTGATTAAAGCTGGATGAGCTGGACAGTGGCTCAGGATTGGGGATGGACCCTGACCTCTCTCTCCATGGGAGCCCTGGTCAGAAGACAAGGGGGAACAGGAACAAGCTGCACTGGGAGAGGTTTCACCTCTGTGTAACAAAGGAATTTTTTCCAGTGAGAACAATCAGTCCCTGGAACACTCTGCCCCAGGAAGTGGGGGAGGCCCCAGGGAGGATTTCAGGAGGTGACTGGACAGGGTGCCAGGTAACCTCATCTGGGCTCCCTTCCCACAAAAAGCTGGACTAGTTGATCTTCCAAGGTCTCTTCCAACCTGGGCTGTTCTCTGATCCTGTGATTCTAATTACCTAGTTATATTAATGTTAATTGGGTGATTGCACTCATATCTGATCATTATTAATGGGCCGCATTAGAACCTTCTTGTAAACTACCAGGAGAAACTCAACTGATTAATGCCTGAAGATGATTAAAAAGCAGCTGCTAGTAGTGAAGTCACTTAAACACGTGGCAAATTCACCCTGTGGCCCTCAGGATAAAAACAGGCTCCACTGTTTGAAGTTCAGGACAGTTAGCTGGTTCCTTTATCCTAATTTTTTTCCTTCCAGTGTTCCACTGACTGCCTTAAGCTCCCGCCCTACGCAGAGCAACACGCTTGTCTCCCTGCTGTGCTATTCCTGTCGCTGTACTGGGAGTTTATCTTATCTGCAGGGCAGCAATGACGTTTCCCTGTGTGAGTTTCTCTGCATGCTCAGGGCTGGGAGACAAAGATGCTCAGGCTCTCACTTCAGGAAGCTGCAGGGATGCAATTTTAACAGGTCAGTGCTTGAGTATTTGGGGACTCTTTAACATACACTTAAAAATCACACAAGACTAAACTCAGTCTCTTGTGTTTCCTCCAAGCCTAGCCTGAGATTGGCATAAACAGCAGAAAATCAGTCAGACAGTGCTGCAGGTTTTGCCAAAAATATTATGTGCTAAAATTTACCTGCATTTTGATTCACTGGTATTTTCTAGGCAGCTTAAGCAAGCAGGGGGCAACTGGCTGGTTGTGAGAGCTGGCAGAGATGTCTAGGAGCAGATTTACAGAATCAGAATAGCCTGGGGTGGAAGGGACCTTAAAGCTCATCTCATTCCACCCACCTGCCATGAGCAGGGACACCTTCCACTATCCCAGGTTGCTCCAAGCCCCATGCAACCTGGCCTTGAACAGTTTCAGGGATGGGGCAGCCACAGCTGCTCTGGATAACCTGTGCCAGGGCCTCCCCACCCTCACTGGGAAGAAGTTCTTCCTAACATCCAGTGCAACCCTGCACGGTCAGTTTGAAGACATTCCCCCTTATCCTGTCACTATCTGCCTGTATAAAAGGTCCCTCTCCCTCCTTTTTACAAGCCCCCTTAGAGCACTGGAGGGAGATACTTCATTCAGACCTTGATGGAGCCTCTGAGAGCCCCCAGAGCTGCTGCTGGGTGGCCTCAGTGACAGCCCCCGTGAAGTTCTGCATTGGCAGCTCAGTAAATGGTTTTCACTGGGTTTTGTCTCCCAGCTCCGCTAAAAGCTGGCACTCCCCGAGGCTCTCAGGAGGTCCCTGCCCTGCTCAGACAGCTGAACTGTGTCTGGACCAGGCGCCAGACTAATGTAAACGGGGGCACCGGCACCGCGGCCACGCGCCGGCCCCGGGGTGGCAGCAGGGTCAGCCCAGAGCTGCCAGCCAGGCCTCTGCACCTGCTGCTCCTCTGCCTGTTGCCACCCAGCCTAGCCATCCTCTGACCCCTCCTAGCCAACCTCCCCTCGGCTGCAGGCCCTGTTCCCTGCTGGGATGGTTCCCTCTGGATCTGTGGCATTGGCAGTTCAGCCCATGTTCATTTCAGAATCTAAACAATGTGCTCAAAAATTTTTCAGTCATTAGTTTATTTTTGTTCTCCCTTTGGTAACTATTAGAAGTGGCAACAGAGCAACATCTCTCTTCTCACATCTCTGCTGTGTTCTTGCCAGCCTTCAGGACTCAAGGCATGAAAACAACTGGCTCAATTTTGTCCTTTTTTCCCCAGTTTCTTGCACAAACAGTTTGCTGCCTGACAGGCACATGCTGATGCTATTAGTGACCCAAAAGGACACACAACAATTTTGATGTATCAACACAAAGTACCAGCCTTACCCAGCCAGACTTAGAGAGGGCTCTGCTGTCATTCCAAGTCCTGTGCTCCATGGATGAACTCAGGGCAGCTGCTGTTGCCTTGTTCTCCTTTCTCTGTTCTACACTAGTGCCTGGTGGAAATGGCAGAAATTATAACTCAGATGCACGTAAAGGAAGGATTTCATGGGGAAAAATAATTGAGAAATTACAAGCCAAATCTAACAGAAGCTTTTAAGTTCAGCTACTTGATGTGCTATGATTTACTGTCCCATTTCCTTCCTGTCATAAGATCCAGGAAGGTGAAATAATTAAAAACTTTCTTCCTCCAACCAGAGAAGTGAGACAAACAGGGCAGAGGAAAGGGTGTAAGAACCACCCTAGGAAAGATAAAAATAATCCAATAGTGACTGCAGATAATATGCTGGTTTTAAATTAAAAAGGGCTTTAAATTATTTATTTATTCATAGAGAACTGGTAAGGTTTTTTTATTTAATCCCAGTGAAATTTGGGCTAAGGAGTAATCATCTGACAACATGGCATTATCTTAATCTAAGTCACTTGCCCTCCACGCTGGCACTTATGCCTTCATATTAAGCAATCACAGACATCCAGATCTGCATTTACAATTTAGCTAAAAGATAATTCACTATTTTACACTGTATCTTCCTACTTGAAATAATTTGTAACCCAATGCATTTCAAAACTCACATATAGTGACACAATTAAGTTGGCATTCTCTTTCTGTCACCCTGCAATCTCAAATGGCTTGACCTGACAGATTTGGGGCACATGGGACAGATGTGAGAGCCAGACAGAACCACACACTGGTTTGGGTTGGAAAGGACCTTAAACTGATCCAGTTCCACCCCCTGCCATAGGCAGGAACACCTTCCACTAGCCCAGCTTGCTCCAAGATACACAAGATCTCACAGATGAGGAGACACAAACACTGGGACAAGTGGGAGAATTGTGCCAGTGGAGGATGACAGAGATGAGAGGTAACAGTTCTGCTCAAACACTCTTCTCTGCTGCTGCAATCTCAGTCCACAATGGAAAAAACTTGAGATTCCTCTTAATGACAAACAGCCCATCCACATCCATGGGAGCTGCTTGGCACTGTTTGGAAGCCTGATGGAGAGTGACATGGCACAGAGACAGCAGCAGCTCATCTAAGGAAACCAATCCTGCCACATGGAGCACCTCAGCTCCAGACAATCCCTGGGCAGCGGCTTCCAGTATCTGTCCAGAGATGCTTATCTTTAACGACACCTTAGGATGCCTGGGAAGAGCTCTGTGAGTTATTACACATTTTACACTCCCAAACCCATCTGAAGTGTTACACCTGCTTTTTGAGCACAGTGTGCCTGGAAAGGGAGACTCAGCAATTTCCTTACAGTTCTTTCATGCACCGAGTGAGAAGCAGAGGCAAAAGCATCATTCTCTGCTACAAATAAGCGTGGCAAGACAACACTTACCCCTGGCTGGCAAACTCAGAGCTGCACATGCTGTGAGTGGCACAGAAGTTAATAAGGTTATGGCTTTTGATCTTGACCATAATAATTTAGGCCAACCCCCCCTTTTGCTTGCAAATAGACCATGGTGTTCTGGTAACAGGTTAGGTGGGCTTTAAAAAAAGGAACAGTTGGCATGACAGGTAAGGTGACCAGACAAAGTACAATTGGAAGGGGAGTAAATCATTAGCTTGAGAGACAGGCCTTGAACCAGATCACTTCAGCAGATGTAGACTTAGCAATTCCCTCTTGCTCCAAACCGAACTTTGTTCCTGTAATAGCTGGCAGCTGATGCAATGATAAGAGAATGAAGTCTATAAAAATCTAGCTGAAAGCCTGGGAAGTTCTCACTGGAGCTCTTTCTGCCTCCTCCGCCCACGGCTGGTGGAAGTGACAACTCACGCTGGGAAGATGCATTGGTGGAAAATGATTGCAGTCCTTTTGCTCTGCTCTCTGCTGCTCAGCCAGGTAAACAGAGACAACTATTGAAAAATAACTGTTGAAATAAACAACTAGAAATGAACTATTTAAAGCGCTAATTCAAACGGACAGGTAGTTAATGGAAGCTGTTGTGATTTGGATGGAGAAGTGGCAGGATTTAGAGGTGACAGTAGGATTCAATGCCATAAAAATGTGGAGTAACTACCTAGTGAATACTGGGCTACTCTGAGCCATAACTCAGCAAGTGATTCTGCCTTTCCTCTCAAGAAGATTAAAAAAAAAATTGTTGATTTCTGTACTTAGTTCTTTGGGGTTGGGCTACAAGCAATACTTTTAACAGAGCGCTCTACGGTCTGAAAACCAGAAAGATTTCAAGTGCTTTACTTAATTTTTAAGACTCCTGACCTCAGCATCAGAGTAACCAGCTGTGGCTGCCCCGTGTGCTGACGGTCTCCCCGGTCTGTTTCAGACACATGGCGCATCCCTATCCCAGCCCCGGGCGCCTCGGCAGCGTAGGATGACGCCCTTCTGGAGAGGAGTGTCCCTGAGACCCATCGGAGCCTCCTGCAGGGACAACAGCGAGTGCATCACCATGCTCTGCAGGTAACCCGGCCTGGGCAAGGCAACCCCTCGCATTCTGTGATGTAAAGGAAGTTCCCACTTCAGTCTCATCCAAACGGGACCCAGAGTTCGTAAAAAAAAGATACCAGGAACAGGGATGGGGCAATAGACTCAGACTCTTTTGTAGGCATTGCAAACAGAGCAGAGTCCAAGTAAGATTGCCAGCCTTAGTCCTTTCACTGCAACCCCAAATAACCTGCTTTGCAAAAAGGAACAGAGGACTCCAGACAGTTTTTAGGTAATCGCAGATCTTAAAGTTAATCCTTCCTGAAGGTAATGCTGTTCACTTTAAAGCATGCATTAATTAAAAGCAAAAAAGCAGGTATTAATCAGTATCTTATCCTAAATTAACCACTTTAAGGTGCTCACTGAGCTCAGTTTGAAACACAACTACAATATCAAATGCCATTTAGTTCTCATGAACATGAGATGAGAGCGAATTGTCAAACTACATATAGTTAAATATATATAGTTAAATTGCTTAGTTAAAATTCCTTCTTAGTGACTGAGAGGTGATTTTGTGTGGCACCTGCTGTACAAATGTACCAGGAATCAGAGACAGGATAGAACACAGCCGTTTTCTACTATTTGCATAGAGCAGAAATGGATAAGTATATCCTATTATTAATAAATATAAGTAAAATTATTTCATATTGTATTATAAATAAATAGGATAAGTATATAGGACAGGGTGGTTGGGCTGCTCTGCTGCACTTGAAATGAATCATTGGGTTCTGCTGATTCCCAGAGCTGAGCTGGAACAGCTCAGTAAAGTACAGACAGAACAGGACTCTGTGGACAAGACTGCAGTTCTTACCATTTCTGCACTGCACCTGAACACAGAGCCTGGAAAACACACATTTCCGTTATTACGTATAGCAAAGAACAGAAAATGAATCAAAACAAACTGAGCACAGTTGGAGGTGAACACAGCGAGTACAGGGCTACCTGAGCTGGGCTCCACACCTGGGCACGAGCAGCACTGCCAAGGACATACCTGGGATACCTGTCTGAGCCCAGCTTAGTGGCAGTCCCAGCTCTCAGTGCCTCATGATGTTTTTTTTTCCAGGAAGAATCGCTGTCTCCTCACCACGGCCTCAGCGTGAGCTCACGATGACAACACCCCTCACTGTTACTGCTGACGCTGCTCCACACACTTAGGACATATTTATTGACTGCCAGAAGCTGGACAGTGACTTGAACAATCAGAGTATTTAATATTTCTGTCACGTGCTGATAAAAGGACTACAATGAGCTCAAGACCATCTCCTCCCGTGGCTGCGCTCTGGGCCTCAGGATGCCTCTGGCCAAGCTCAATAAAAGGGCTCTGCATCTTCTGCTCGTTTGGGTTTTTTTGTAATGGTTCCTATTATTTATTTGAAAATGTGAATTAAAATGTATGTTCAGCAAACCACCTTGGTTTTCCTTGTCTCCTGTGAGCAGAGTGGATGGTGAGTGCAGAGCTGGTGCTCGAATCCAGCCAGACTCCAGGCATTTATCCTTCCACCTGGCAGGAGCATAAAGTAGCTCAGGCTCCATCTCCTCAGTCCGACAGCTGAACTCTTATCAGTCCTCAGATAAAGGCCTGTTAGAAAGAGGGAGCCAAACTGATAATACTGATAGCAATTTCAATATCCCAAATATACCCAGCGATAACTGGAAGGAAAACTATTTACTTCTAATTACTTCTAATCAAATTTACTTAAATACGTGTCCTAGACTGACTTTTGCCACTGACCTTATCTCCTGTTTTAAAACAAATGGATGAAAATGCTGTGTTGAGTGGTTGGTTGTTAATTCAGAGGGCTGAAACAGAAAGCAAAGCATTTTGGATTAAATACCAACACAGTGGATGCTGCTTTCCTTTTGTTACACAGAGCACTAGGATGAAAAAAAGAGAGTTCTGCCTAAAAATGCACTTCCCCAGAGAACACCCACAAAACAGATACGAGCACAGTGGATTGGAAGTTTAATACAGAAAATCTATTTGATATTTATTAAACTTAGTTTCTCCAGTTACAGTTTTGCATTGTACAAAGCATTTTAATGACACAGTAGTTAAAAAGATCTTTACAAATTGAAATGTGATACCCTTTTCTCCAAATATTTTAATTGCCATAAATTTGTTTAAAAATACACATTAAACGCATGTTTCAGACACTAAACTTTCTATAATCTCAATACCACAAAATACATAGAATATACTATACAGATGTGGAAAAAATCTAGTTAGTATATAATACTTTGCTCACCATTAACAGCTTTATTACATGAAATGCACATACTGACTTAGAAATCCTAATTTTGAGCCCCAAAGTACCCTTTGAAATTTCAAATGTATTGCAACAAATAAAATCACAGTTTGTTTATTTTTCTCAGGTTTTGGTTGAAGACAGATGCCCAAATCTTTTGATAGAAAACAAAATGTAACACATGGACTTGTCATGTACAAAGCATAAAACAGAGACATCCCATTAGTAACTAACAGTACCTTTCTGTAGGATTAATCAGGGCTTCATTCATAAGTGACAGGTTAAAAGTTACCTTCCCCCCCAGCCCTCCCCCAAAGAAAAACCCCCTCTTCACCAAATAATAATTTCAAATAAGATAAAGGATTTTTAATAAATATATAAGCACTTTATCCTCCATATACAAAATTTTTTTTAAAACAATTTAAAAGGGGACCAGATACAAATGTCAGGAACTGTGCTTGAAGAGTCATTCCTGGTCCTTAGAGTTGAGTTTGGGATGTGGAATGCCAAGGCAGCCCCAAGGAGCTGCTGCAGCAGCACTGTGCCCCCAGCTCCACCACAGGAGGGTTGCATATAAAACTGAAGACAGGGAACACTGCATTCCCATTTTCCTGTATCTGCTGGATTCTATATCACCAGGAATGGGCACATTTCCATGAAGTTTCCAGGTGAAACAAAACAGGTGAAGCATGGACATACAGACAGCCCAGCTCACTGCACGCTGCAGCACAGCAGCTGGAACTGCTGACAGTGGATTGAGAGACACTCGGCTGAGCCGGAGGGTCCGAGGGGAGCCCAGCCCTGCCACACTCCCCCTGAGAACAATTCCTAATGGCACAGGTGCCCCTTCCTTCCCTGCCTCCCCCTCCCAAACGGCAGCACAGACCGAGTCCTCAAACAGTACTGGGAGCTGAACACACCACAACTTTCCTGCTTGGGAAACCCTCTCCTGGAATAGCTCTGGCTCTGTGTGAGTTGGCGAGCAGAAGCTCTGGCTCCTCTGCACTTTAAGATGTCTGGCACTAACTTTGTTGCTTGGAAACACAGGGTTTTCCGTAACACTGACACATCAGATGGAGAAATTTAAACCCTGACCAAAGGATTTGTCGGAAAGGTAAGAATTTGGAAGTTATTTACTCCCCAATGGGCAATTCAAACTTGACTTGCTCAGGCCCTTGTGGATCTGCCTCAATACAAACACTGCAGTGACAGCAAAGATCTGTTCAGAAAGGACATTAAATATAGCAAAGGTAGTTTCTCTCTCTTTCCAGCAGTTTGCCATCTGAGCAAACTCCATAATTCTCTGCCTACGGCTTTATTTTACTTGCCCCAGGCAAGTGCTACATCATTCCCATAAATTCTGACTCTCTGTGTGTAGGGGCCATTCATAAATACATTTCAGGGCATTTTTTGTTAACACAGCAATCAAGCCTCAGCAATCTAAAGGAATATACATTGCACTCCTGGATAATATGCAATATTTATCACCAATAAGATGGTGACTCAGCACTCAATAAATAATATATCAATATAGTCAGTTGCACCATAATCTAAAAACAAGAATAACATATACTTTGGACAGACTGAGTCATATTTATATACATATATATTAAAAGACACATACAATACAAATTGCATACTGCCATCGAAAGCCAAGGAGAGCCATCCGCCCACTCTGCTTTATGGCTACAAGATTCAAATCAAAACAAAACTCTCGGGCTGGTTTACTCTGGTGTCCTGAAGATTTGTTTGGAATTAGAAAAGGTTGCACCTTATCACCTGGAACCTGCAAGTCTGAGAGCAAAGTCAAACAGCTGAGCAAGCCTAGTCTGATTGAGCCAGTCTTAAGATTCACCAACTGGGACCATGATCAGTAAGGGAATTAAAATTACACTGCTGATATGTATTAATACACAGCTGTCCAGGGAATCACTTGGGAAACCAGGAGCTGGGAGTCCCTGCTTAGTCACCACTGAGATGGGTGTTGGTGCTGCAGTGAGCTGCACTCCCACTGTGGTGCTGGAGGTGCAGGAAAGGGACAGACCCTCCCCTGCATGTGGGCAAAGGGATGGAAACCTAGGACATACTTGCATTTTTTTTTTTTTTGCTAGAAAATCTGACCAAGTACAGTAACTTTCCTCTTGGAAACAATGGTAAATCACCAATTAAGATATGCTTTTGGGATTGCAACAGCCCCAGATGCACAAGGCATTTCTGATCAATAACCAAGCCCACTGCGGATCTCCTGCACCAGGGACAGCACTCCAGAGGGTATTCCCCCACAGAGCACACCGTGCAGCTGGGACACTTCCAACCAGCTCAGGTCCACATTTTGACATGATGCAAAAAGTCTTCTGCTCATTTGAAGACAATTTCTAAGAGCCACTGATCTGGGGATAAGCGATGCACTTTTAAGAGACCAATTTAGCGTGACACCAAAAGGTATTTGTGGGACTCTAGTTAAGGAAAAAAAATTCCCAGAGATGAGACCATTCCTGCTGAGAGCAATGGTGACTGTGCACAAAGGAGCAAGCCAAGAACAGCCATGCTGGCTAGTGCAGCACTACACACAAAACCAACCATGAATGCAACTTCTACAAAGGTATTTCTACAGCGTCAGAGGTGTGCGAGGCACTTCAGAGTAGGAAAGGAAACACAGCTGACAGTGTCCCATGCCCACAACGGGGAGTTTGAGGGTACAGAGTTCTGTCTCCAACAGCAACGACTAACAGAAACGTGACCTTGCACAGTGATTCCATAAAAAGGATGCTCCAACAGACCTGAAGAGTCGATTCAGAGACCAGGGGAAACCACAGGTCTGTTACTCAGTGTATCAATCCGGACGTAGCAAAGCTTTTCTGGAAGTACAAAACACGCTGGGACGCAAAGGAAGCTCTACGAATATGCAGCTACCTTGTAGTAGGTTACTAATTTGCAAAACTTCTAAACTCTTAAAGCCCATAGGACATACTGCAGTACTAAGGAGCGTAGAATTCTATTCCTTCTCTCGAGGTTGCCGTGATTTTGGCACTTAACTACACCTACACAAAAAATTTAGTGCAATAATTTTCCTGAACATGCACGTTCATATCTGGTACAGAATAAAGGGTTCAATGGGAGAGAAAACAAAGCAGCATTCCACAATCTCACTCCAAAGGATTCAGAGTTGGACTCTTGGAAAGGAGACCACCGCGATGAGTCGGTTTGTGTGACAGACACTGGGACTTGGAAAAAGGAAATGGAATTTTACCCAAGTACTGCAGAAGACCACTGCATACAGTACACCTGGTCCTGCTGTAAAACATCTTGTAAACAGTTCATAAAATCTTCATCTAAAAGTAAGGCATAAGGCACACCAGACATGTTGGGGGCACTAAGCAATACTGAAAGCAGTAGCATTTGAAACCTTTTACTCAGACAAGCACCTCACGTGAAAGGTACTTTGGTTTGTACTGAGAGCAGCTGACTGCAACTCCAGAACCACTTGTGTTGCACCGAGTGAATGTTACGCTCCATCAAATGTTAACGGGACCTTCATCACCACGGGGTAAAGCCAAGTTTTAGATCCAATCTGCACCAGAACAGTCGTTTCCCTGCAAGAGCAGGTGAGCTCCCACCCCACGGGGGCTGCAGCACTGCAGCCTGTAGTGTCCATCACCCAGCAGACCCTAAGAAGACAAAATGGACCTCGAGTTCTACTAAAGATTCCTGGTTTCTCAGTCAATGGAAAAGATGCAAATGACAGTTCTGGTAGAGAACCACTGTTGGGTTTTTAACCACAAAGTTCACCCATTTTGTAAATGTCAAAAAGTGACAAGCACAGAAACAAAAGATATTTTAAATGAACAGATGCAAAAAAGCACAAGATTGTCCTTTTCCAAAGCCTTTCCTGTTTGCATCGCACCCATCAGACTGAAGGTCATTCCTACACCATTACTTGGATGTTACATTAAATTCAAATTACTGTAATGTTTTGTGATTGTTATAGTGTTAATCGATGGCTTGAAACTGCCTTGAAAACAATCCAAGTCAGATTCAGCTAAATATTTCTCCATATAAATTTCTTTATAATTCATTTAAATGAAGTATCTCAATACGTAGAAGAATATCTGGAACTTTTCTATTTAGTACAAATTCTGCAATAATAAATCTGTAGTTGTCATTTATTAGTTGACTCATAGGCATTAGGCATGAGAAGTATGGTGTTCCTACATGTTAGAACCTATCAATCCTAGTTCCTTTTACAGGCTCTATCACCACAAGACATTACAGAGTAACAAAGCTCACAAAGTACTTAAATAAAGTGTCTAGGTTTAATTTCTAAGTACTCAAAAGGGAAAATTTAGGGAAGAAATAGCTAAAACCAGCCCCAAACAGGGCTTTTCAAAATTAAAATTACAAAAATTAAAATAAATAGGATTTAAACTGACTATTTGTGTATTGTGACTGGAATTCCAATGATCAATTCATGACAGATCAGCAAAACTACAAGTTGTATGTGGCAAATTTAAAAATATTTAAATAACTTAATCCGGGAATACTGAAGAAGTCCATGAACCAGCTGACTTGGGGTTAAACACAAAACACAAATGAGGATGGGAAACATGGGAAAGCATTCCTTGCTCTTAGTGTCAACTAAGCAATGTGTTATGGCAGTCTTCCTTATTGACATGACACAGTGTTGTGGAGAGAAATCAGAGGCAGCGAGAAAAATGGGTTTGATTTTGGGTTCCTTCAGTTCCAGCCTCACTTGGCATCGAGGCGCAGCCAGTGCAGGCCCTGGCGGGTGTAACGCACCAGCTCTGTCATGATGCTCGTGTTAAACACCAGAGGGCCCATAACTTTATCCAGTTCAGCAAAGAACTCTAAAACAACAGAAACACGAGTTAAAAAAGCATATTGTGGGAGATGGGAAATATGACACCAAACCCCCCATATTTTCAGCATGGAGCTTTTGGATTAAGAGGAACAGGAGTGATCAGAGATAGCAGAAGAGTAAAGGAAAAAAAGGTTTTTCCTAATAGATTTCTTTACTCTTTTTTGCAGAAGACTGGTTTGAAATTTAGACTATTAAACTATTGCCAAACTTCTTGTCTTCTCCCCTCAAACATGTATTTCACTTTAGAATTCAGAAAGGGAAATACACCAAGTTCCTCTTCCTACACTGAACATTTAACAGGAAATGCAACTAGGATTTTTATGTTACATCTCCAACACCACCTTGACAATCACAACACCCAGCTCAGGTTATCTCTGTGATCCAAGCTGTCACTTTGCACCTTATTTTGCAGAGGACCTGGTTCAGCATCCTGGGCACCATGAACTGCCAATCCAAAACTGAAAACCAGTGAGTGTTTGCACCCTCTGGAACACCTGGAGTTACAAAGCACCTGTGCCAGCCCTTACCTTTCTGTTCTCTCGACAGCTGTTCAGCTTGTTCCCAAATTTCAGTGGCATAGAGGAAGTTGGATGTGACCTGGACGTAGCTGGCAGCCATCTGATGGATCCTCTGCGGGATCGTCACCGAGGACCCGCTCCCTGAAGGATTGGCTGCCCCAGAAGAGTAATTTCCTGAATTCCCTGGAGACAGCTTTGGAGAGACTGGAGACGGCATCCCAACAGGTTTGCTGCTCACCCAAAGGAAAAGATTAAATTGGAAATGCATGAATACAGGAACTTTAAAGACACCATGCTGTGAGACCTCTCTGCCCACACTCAGGGTGTGGGATGACCAAACATACCCCCTTTACACATCAAGAATCAGGATGTGCCCTACAACAAATTAAATGCTTGAGGCGGTAACTGCTGAGGATCCTCCAGCTCTGACCTTTAGCTTACAAAACCCAATTACCACACATCATCATCTCTTAATTCAATAAAATCTTAAGTCCATTGTTTAAATAACATGAATTTTAAAGAATGAAGAAATTACAGCTACCTCGTAACCACACTGCCATAATACCACATTATACAGTATTATCGCAGGTAACACATCTGAAATGCCCTCCTAAAATTCATTGAGTAATTTACCAAAGTTCCATTCTTGGGTTTAAAAGAACAGAAGTAAATTGCTAAACTAGGGGACAGACAACCCTGCAAGTACTTGTAACCATTTGGGCTTGTAGCACATATAAAATTCTTGTTTTGGGGAGGGAAAGCACTCAATTAAACAACAAAACTCACTGAGACAAATAACTTGTGGGTTAGTGACCCTTTTTTGGCCCCACAAACCCTGCAGAGCAGCATCACCAACAGTAGCCTCCCCTCTCAGAATAATTACATAAAAAATGAATCAAAATCCACACCCTTAAAACTATTACCCCAAAAGCTGCTCTCTGAGCACCCCAGGCACACAGCAAATGTGGACAATGTGCTCCAAGTCCAGAAATACAGACGACAGTTTTTAATACTCACCTTCCCATACCAGGTGATGGTGCTTGAGAATTATTGTAGCAATTCTTTGGGGGAAAAAGACATTTGTCACTGATTTATGTTTATACTTTATCTAGTTACATTTTATCTGGTTATTTACTTGGTTATTTTTTTAGCAAATTAATTTTTTTCATTTTTCTTTTAAGCAACATTCTCAGTAATATCATAGTAAACAGAAATTTGGGAAAAGATCCTTTTTTACTGATGACAAAAACACGAATTAAGGGATTATTTTAGCAACATAAAGAAGCATTGGAGTGGTCCTCTGCTCTAACCATTAGATCCCACTGTCCCTTATGGGAACATGTTTGTTTTTTCAGACTGTTAATAGAAAGAAATTTGTTACTACTGGCATTGAACAACTGAAGATCTCCAAATCTCAGGAGTCTGGCACGTGACAGGCTTGTTTGCTCCCAGCATGGACAGCAGGAATTTCAGAGGAACCCAATGACATCCATTATCCATCCCCAAGAGTTCCTTTGAAAAAATCTCTGCCTGGTTTAAGGACTGACTAACATTACAGAGGTATCAGAACTGGTTTTCTCATCTGCAACATCCTGATTCAAATAAACTCATCCAATGGATGTGTCCCTTGATCTCCTTTCCCTGACAGCACTTTTAAATCAGTTGCACAGGAATTCAGACAAATTCATGGGGAATTTACCTAAACCCAGCAAACACCTCACAGCAAACAATCTTCTTCTTGAAGCCTACTAAATTTATTAAAGAAAAAAAAAATCCAGGTCAAATTAATAGAGAGTTGTCATGCCAGGACCAGCAGGGTTATGACATCCAAGCTGTCTCTGACCAGCTTTAAAGTACTCAACTTTAATATACTTTCAAGGTTCAGTTCTAAAAAGGGTGTATTCAGAATTCACATGTATCAGTCTGAAAACTAGATCTAGGAATTTGAAGTGATGTAGAGCTTTAATATCGTTTGGTTTTAATTTTCTAAGAAAATACAGATGTAATTACCTTCAGATGTTCGGTCAGAGTTTTTGAGTATTTCAATGCACTTTCCTTTTTCAGTTTGAAAAGCCTCAGGTACAGCAGAGCTTGGCACCGAAGGCTGACCAAAGACAGGACAAGAAACAGTCAAAGTCAGGTTTATCACAACTCAGTGAATTTCAAAAATCCAATAGCTGTGTTTTTAGAGTTTTCTGTGCCAACTCAACCAAAAAATCCGCAGTCACCTTTAAATTCTCGAGGAAACTGAAACAGCTTGTGTGCCTCAAGCTGAAATTTTAACTCTCAGTGATCTTGCTGATATGATGATCTTTGGAGACAAAGTGACTTCCTAGACAAGCATTTCCTGTGTTTTTCACCTGTGTCAGGACATCCTGAGCTCTCTGCCATGGCCTCCCCTTTCCTTTCCCCCTGAACCAAGGGGTTCTGGTCCTCCACACCTGCTGCAGCCATTCCATTAATAACTACAGGGCTAGTGACACTTCCTACAGCCAACCCAAATGGTGACTTATCTCTGGAAGTGCACAGGATGTACCCCCATCCTTTCTGCTGCTACTCCTTAATGTTTCAAAGCCCTGATCCTCGTCAGCATCCCCTCTGCCCCCACTTACACAGCATTAATCTTTATGTACAGCCAAGTGAAAGCCTCGTGTTTGGCTCAGAGAGACCCCAGAGCTCAGTGTTACACAGCACTTCATGCAGATAAAACATGTGAAACCCATCAGTGCACTGTATGAAGCTCAGAACACACGTACCAAAGCACTGCCAGCCTTTTGTCCGCAGCCGTCGCATCCGGTGCCAAGTAGTTCTTCAGTTTCATAGTGTATCTGCAAACAAAGGCAGAATGAACCACAAACCAAAAATTACAGTTCCATTTATCAATCACAAAACACTGATGCTCTTATGAATTTCTGATTTCAACTGTCTTCACCATTCTGAGGACCTCTCTCAGACTCTGAAGAAAACACTGCCTGGGCAGTATCTGGAATTATTTTGCTTCTCATTGCAGGAAGAATTCAAGAGCCTTAGCAGAAACCATCCCAACCTTCACAGAAACACTTTAAACTTCAGCAACTGGAACAAACTGGTCAGTGATCCAGTTTTAGTGGAGAACGACAACAGATCTCAAAAGTTAGTGGCCAAGGCTCAGTCCATTTGGCAGCTCTGATTCCCAGACCCACTTGCCTTTGGATGTGCTTTGCAATGCTTACTTGATTAATTCCACAGTTTCTGAATACATAGGGAACGGGGACTTGGATTCCTGAGCATTTTTCTCCAATGCATTCCCACACTCAATGAAGGACACGACAGCATCCAGGTAGTACACGGCCTTCTCGAACCTGTCCGACTGCGGAGAGGGGAGAGACACTTTTAGGAACAAAAGCAGAAAGGAGGACAGGAAAGTTCCAGTACAGAAGGGCAGGAGAATAGCAAAGGCAGCAAACCAACCCCAGGATAATGTGGAAACATTGGGTGACACCGGAGGTTCACTCACCAAAGCATCTGCATTGTGTTTCAACTTCTTTGCTTCCTGCAGGTAATGATCAGCTGAGTAAGTTCTGCAAGAGAGGACGTGGATTCAGGGACTCGGCCCCACCCATATTTCATGACCTTTTATTACTGAAGCTTCTTAGTATTGCCAAATTTCAGAATTTCTTCTCCACCTAACTCAAGCAACACTCTGATAAAACTATTTAAAATAATTTCAAGTCAGGTCTACTTTCAAGCAACTCAAAACAGTATTTCAAGCATGTTGATTACCACACATGAATTGGTTTAATTTACTGTATTTGGTAGCAAAGCAACCCAAACACCTGACCAAGAACAGAGGCAGGGGAAGGGAAAAACCACAAAATTTGAGGACAAATTAAACCAGCACCTCCAGGACTTGAAATATACAAAATTATAACAGAATGAATCAAGCTGCATTCTGGTGTTAATTGCCTTTGCTTTGCCACCTAAGACAATCAATGCTAAATGATTTCCTTGACTAGATGAGCACAAGGAATAAAAGTGTAATGATACATTTCAATATATTAACATATTACCTACAAGTTGATTAAAGTTTGCAATAAATCATCCCATCCATCCTATCTTATTGTCAAAGAAGTAAAGATATTTCAAAGCAACATTTTTACCAGTCCACTTATAGGAAATTGATGCCATTACAAAGACAACAGTTAATATTAAAAAGATTATGTAACTACAAAATTACTGAAATCAGTTCTAATCCCAAGACATCCTAAAATGGCTCAGTTATAACCACAAGGTTGTAACATGTCACAATTGCTGCTCCTTGCAGTGGGCTCTCCTTATATGGCTTCCTGTACTTCCACACAAGTTCAGGTTTTAATTTTTTAATAAGGTTGATCTTATCTTAATCTTGACTCTATTTTCTCTTGGGATAATTACAAAATTCCCATACAACTGTTTTGTCCTAAATGATTGACAGTGTACTCTAATCATCAAACTTGCTTGACTTTTTTCTATTTCTAAGGAGCTTTTATCCAGAAAGATCTGAATTAGCACAAGTGAAACCTAAAGGCTGCAAAAGATGGTGAAATATTTATTTTCTTTTCAAGGTATTTTCTTTGACAAAGAGCTTTCATGTAAGATCTTTTGTGAAGCAAAATGACAATTCTTCTCCATGGGGAGCTGGCTGTCCCTGAGAGCTGCAGCCACAGAGGGAAAGGCAATTTTCTGTTCTTACCTATCATCAAAAACAAGCTTTGCTCTCCTCGACTTTGCACTTTCCGCAGCCTGAGCAGAGGCAGGAGGGCAGCTGGAGGAATTGTTCACAATCTTTTCCTGAAAGGGAAATCAATGGCAAATAATACACTTAAAGAACAGTTACATGTTCTCTGCCTTCAAGAAAAGCATTTGTTGTATAAATTTCTCCCATGACTTCACACATTCTGTGCTACAAGGACAGTCTGCAGCTGCCTGAGCTGCCACTGAGCACAATGATCAGCTCCCAGCGGGCTCTCACCTAATGCTGGCACAGAGCACACACAGGGCTGGGATGGAGCTCCCGACTCCAACCCTCTCCATCAGAGGTAAGGATGCAGCCAAGGCTTTCTAGACACACATGGATCCAGGAAATGCCTCCCTCAATCTCCCGTGTCACTGTTTCTAAATCCTGTTTTTCCACTCTAACAAAGAGATGATGAGGATTTTGATTTCTCATTTTTATCAACAACACACTCCGCTGAATGCATTTGCCTGAGAAAAAATCCACAGGAGGAGCAGGTACTACTCTGAGAAAGGCATTTGTAAGCACAGCTGAAGAATAAAATGATGAACATATCACAAATTAACAACTGGCTTAGGGACATCTGTATTTTTAAACTCCATCACATCTAGATATCTTCTCAACCTAAATCTCTTAAAAACCATTTCCTGCACCATCTTTGTAACCATGTTTTTTCCCTTCCAACTACACAGAGCTCTGTAAAATCCTGAGCTGGAGTTAAAATTATCTTTCTGAGCTCTTACAATGTCATAAAATGAGAGCTAGAGCTTCCCATCCCAGGCACTGAGCATGGATCAAGCTCCTGTTCCTTGAAACCAGGACAAGTCCTGTACCTGCTCCAAGGAGACAAGGGCAATCTCACTGCTCCATTTACCACTGTGTAGACAGCTTTCTAGTGATATTTCTTTTTAAACAATTGAACAACAAGCAGGCAGCATCAGTCACCAGGAGATGACTAAGACTAAAACCATTTCACTAATTAACAGAAGAATTTGGCAGAATAATCATTAGTATTCCACCTCTCTCCCAGGGTATTTTTTAACTTGCAGACTTCCAAGCCACTGAAGCACTATGGCAGGAAACAATCCATATCTAATATTAACTACATTTTAACTCCAGCTAAAATGGTTGTTTAGATCAAACTGCAAAGCAAAGAAGGAGGTTTAAGGCGTGTACAGAGTCAGCCCTTTACCTTGGCTTCCTTGGCACTGCTGGAACCCTTCCCCTCTGTCTTCTTCTGCTTGGAAGAGGAGCTGCTTTTGCTGCCACTGCTGCTCTCCTTGCCTGGGTTGCTGCTGGATTTTAAGGATGACGACTGACTGACCGTCCTCTTCCGGGACCCGTGTTCCTGCTTGGAATCTTTCTGCAGGACTGGGGCAGCAGGGGATGGCAGTAAATCCTTCTCTTTAACAGCACTTGGCTTTGAGGACCTGGACAAAAGGAACAAATTCAGGCTTAGGGTTTCCTTCTGTGAAAAACAAGCACACAACCAAACCAACAAAAATAACCCCAAAAAAATGTCACACAAAACTTCGATTTTTAACTCTTAAACTAAAATACCTTGGTTTTAAACAAGATTTTTATGATTAGACCTAGCAAACCAGCTATGGAGAAAAGAAGAATAAATTTGGAGAGTAAGTTTCTCCAAAGCCAGATTGAACTCGTTTTCACCATTTCATTTGTTCTGACCTGAAAACACAGGCAAAACCAGACAAGTTCTAACCATGAAACCACACCCCTACACCAGTCCTTTAAAAAAACACCCTGAGCACTCACAATTTCAGCACAGGAAGCCAATGGCAGCGCCAGGCTGTCTGTGCAGACCAGCCAGCCAACAGCTCCAGGGAAAGATGCTCCAGATAAATCTCTGGAACCCAGGGAATGGGAAAACTTCCTCAGTGCAGCCTTCCTCTTACCTTGGCAGCTGAGGGATGCTGTTGGTTATTCCTGGCTTCCTATAATTACTATTTCTACACATTATTCCTCTAAAATCATAGTTTCATTTAATTAAATGTCCTTCAGAGAACTGCACTGGCAAGCAAGGAAGTATGAGAAGTAATAGGTAAAAAATCAGAATCAAGCTAGAAGTGCATCCTCTCCTTCCACATCTGTTTTCTAACAAACAGTAAGACACTGTTTAATTCAGGAGGGGCAAACAAGAGTTGCAGCATCTGATGTGCTGCAGCTTCTCACATATTTGTAATTTGGCAATTACTACAAGTATTTTCCATGACACAATTGTACCAGTTTTCAATTGCTTGAACTGAAACAGCAGTTTTAAAGGCAGAGGAAAAAACCTTACTCTTCTCTGTGAATTAACACCGACCAAGAAACAAGCAAAGAGCATGGGAAATTCAGAAAGAGCATATTGAACAGTTTTGCTGATTCACTAATTCTGTATTACTTTGCCTTTGGGTCACTCTCACTTTTCTTTAGCTGAAGTTCAAGCTGCATTGATACATGTGGGTCTAAAACCATGGATCCAAAGCTCAATGCCATCACCTTCCCAAACAAAGCCAGTTGTGTCATTTATTCTCAGTTTACAAACTTGCTAAATGAAGAATTATCAGACAGGGTTAATATAAAAGCACAGAATTTGCAAGATCAAAAAGCCAGCTGCAGAGCTGATTTCTAAACCAAACCCAAACCCCACTGTGTATTAAAGAAAACCAGGAAGCAGATATTCCCTGCTACACCAACCCTTCAGGAGGGGTCACCTGACTTCTGTTAAGTAACACGATTATCCTTGGCCAATGTTTTTGGGTATGGAAATTGATTTCCACCAACTAATACTAGAAGCTCTGAAATAAATTTGTTTGAAGGGTAAAAAATAATGAAATTTTACTAAATGATCGAGGAAACACTCAGGATGGGGGAGAGGAGAAGAGGGTGCAGAGAGGCAGCATCCCCTCCGTGATGACCCTGAGCCTTCAGTGCTGAGACAGCCACGATACTCACTCCCTGCTGCTGGAAGTCTTGTGTCCTGATGGAGCTTTTTCTTCCAGTTTCGTTTTCTTGCTTTCACTGGCTCTGTTTTCATCCTCATTCTGAGTAAAGCAAACAAGAAATACATCCAGCAAACCACCACATTGACAGTGTCACTGAGAGTGGTAATATTTCACATTGAGACCTCATTTAGCAGGTGTTTTGCAGTGTACAGAGTACAACACATACAGACCACAAAAACATGTCCTACAGCATCTAATCCTTATCAAATGTTTGACCAGACCCTGATATTGGAACAAAGTGAGCAACCAAGTTTGGCTACTAAATTACAACCTGCACAAAAGCAGTAGCAGCCAAGTTGCTCATTTCAGCACAAATATAATGTGATCATGAAACACCAGGAAAACCTGCCAAAGGCTTTGGCAAAGATCAGGAGACAGATTTTATGTTGTGGGGTCTAAAGAGTGTTTTATGAATTCCAGGACAAGGTAAAAATCTAATCAGTCTATTAAAGTAAGCTCGGAGATGTTGAAGACCATATATTTATACAATTTAATCCTAAAGTCAAGGACCTTGAAGGCAAGGTTTCCCAAGTGTCTTCAGAGAGCACTGGAGGGATCAATACAGTGAATAAAATGGAAAATGGGGCTTCACAGAGAAAATACTCTGGTTACACACCCCAGACTCAAACCCAAAAGGTTTAGGTTTTGTTACACTGATGCTGCAACCTTGTGAGCAAGGAAACACAGGGCAAACAATGAGCAGAAACCAAGTGCTACCAGTTGTGTTTGGAGCACTCAAACCTAAAACTGGGGGGGGGGGGGTGGGGTGGGGAGAAGGAGGGAAAAGGGGAGTTCTTTAGTTGCCTCACACAGAATTCCATCCTTTCTGGTGACACCAAGAAGCACCAAAGTGATCAGAGGCAAGAGCACAGATCTTTAATGCTCTGGCTCCAAATGTGTAGTGAAAGGCATAACTGGCCAAAGAGAGAAGTCAGTGAATTCAGACCTATTGGGAGCATGTGAGTGCATTCCCAGGAATATCAGGAACTACACAGCAACACTTGCAAAAAGTAATTATTCACTGTACTGGTCAGTTATCCCCTTTTTACAAAAAAGAGCTCATTTTCTCATTTCATTTCCTTACCCAGAAAAGACAGGAAGCTTACTTAGGAGCAGTACAGAACAAATCTCTGTTTGCAGTTACATGTCAAGTCTCCTGGATGACATTCATTTCAGCAAGTGATCAAGTTTACTTTGTTTGCTCAGTAGGAAAACTGGTTTAACTGAAATTATCTATCCCCTCAAATGACTCCATGAATGATTTCACAGAATCCTTGGATTGCAGATGTCAACAAAGTATCACAACCGCTGCCAAATCCCTGTCAAAATCAGAGTGAAATTCAGAGTAGCACAAGGATTTTTGAATCCCTGACCCAGGGCTTCGCAGTCCTAAATTCATGGAAACCAGACATTAATAAAAACTGAGAATGGATCACTGAATCCATCTGACAGTCCCAGGTTTGCTGTGTCCTTGTGTTGATGTTTCTAAAAGCAGTTTAAAACTACACCATCAACTACTTCTCATATCCCTAAGAGTGCTACTCCTCTCCTGATTCCTCTCCACTTTACTGTCCCCCAGCCACTCCTGCTTTTTAGTTATAGTTGAAAAGATTAAATGCTTTTTTTGGGAAAAATTAAATATTCCTATGAGGAGATCCCCTGTCAAGCAGCACCCCAAGATCATGTTTGCTGCTGCTGCTGCCATGCCCCAGGTGCAGTCCTGCCTCACCCCTTATCCTGGCAATGGGCAATTTCATGGTTCAGCGACATGATCCACTCGAAAACTGACTTTTTGGGGTTTTTCCCCAGGTGGATTTTCCACTGGATCAGTGGCCTCTGCTGGCCTGCAGAGCACCAGGAGCTGGTGCCAGGTCAAGGGGAAGCAGGAGAGGGCTGGATGCAGAGCTCAGAGGGACAGATTGTGTGTCACCTCCAAGAGCTCTGACTACAGGGCTAACACTGCTACAGGTGTGTCCTTCCTCCCAAAGTAAATCCCAGCAGTCTCTCCTATGACAGCACAGGGATGGTCCATGTGTTCTACACAAACAGGTAGCAAAGCCACTCCCAAACTGCTCAGTCACACTGAGGTGTGATCTGAATTCTGGGATACACACAGCCCACCGTGGGCTGAGATAACAGGTCAATCTCTCTACAAAATGATCACCTGTTTATGTTTCCTTTTGCCTTTTGTAGAACTTTTGTCCGACGGCTGTTTCTGGGATTCCCTGGGGTGCTTCTCCGGGGCGCTTTTCTTCTCCACTTTGGGTGCATCAGCATCCTTGTAAGGCTTCCCTGGTATTCGGGATAAGAGGCTCAGGTCAATCTTCACAATGAGTGGGTACCTTTCATCAGGATCACTGAGTGGTGAAAGAAGCTCTTTCTCTTCCATAGGAGAGAACATTCTTTGCCGAAAAAAGCTGTCATCCTCCTCCATGGAAGATTTAACAGGAGTCCTATTGCTCTCAGAGTATTTGGGTGTTTGTGATGAAGGAGGCAGACTCTCATTTTCATCTGAATCAGAGGATGAGGTATCTGTTTCGATGAATTCCCTGGATTTCTGGGCAGGTTTGCTTGAAGCCTTGTATTTCTTTTTCTCTGTTGTAGGCCGAGGGGAAGACTTGGGCTCTTTCTTTATATTGGGTTTCCTGGAGCCTTTCGTGGCTGCCTTATGTCTGTTTGAAGGGATATTTGTTGCCATGTCTACTGGGGTTTCACTTTCTATTTTAAGACCTCCTCTAGGCTCTTCCACAGATGTCTTTTCTGCTTTCTTGGGCTGTTTTTTGCCCACAGTCCTCCTCTGTGCCGAGCTGTCACTCTGGGCAGGTGATTTCTGCCTGCCCCGACTGCCCTCCGAGCCCTTCTGTGCGGGTTTGGAATCTCGCCCTGGCGTAGAGGAAACGGAATCCTTGGATCCACCCTGATCAGTGTACCCACTCCCTGTGCCCTGATCCCGTCCCTCTTTTTTGTAGCCTTGGGAGGATGGGATATTGCTGTCCACGGAAGAAGCTGGTGACACTTTATGGGAATTAACCTTGTTCAACCAGTTATCCAGTTGCCACTTGTTTGTCGGTGGTGGCTCTGGCTAAAAACAAATGAAAAAACAGAGTCAGACAAAATACTTCATTTTTCATTACATTTCTTCCATCTTTTCCATGGGACAGCTGTATGATGGTACATGCCAAAGCAAGAGGTATACCCAAAACCCTGAGATAAATCACAAATGAAATACAGGCTCAATTTTCCCTTCATCTGGAGCAGCTGCTATCAGCAGGCAATATTTGGTATCAGTTTTTTAAGGTACTGTTACCATATTTAATTTCTGCTTTCCAACAGACAACTGGTGGCAAAAACACTTAAAATTCAAACATCAAGTGTGTGTTTATATAGAGAATTCTCATATCCAACTAGAGGTACTTTGGCAGAAGAACAGTCCAGCTTGAAAACCCACGTTGGTCCGTTTACTTTTTTCCAACTGATTATCCTTCCTGTCGGTGTTAAAGCTGAGGATTAATGCCAAGCACAGGTCAAACCCTACCTCGGGGGATGCACTCTGGGATGGCTCATTGGCTTCACTGTCACTGGAACTGCTTTCACTCTCGGAGTCAGACCCTGAGCTGCTTTCAGAGCCACTGTGGCTGCTCGAGTCATCCCTGGAGTTATCTGCTCCTTCACTGTTATGCTGGGAAGGTTCAGAATTGCTGAAAGAAAAATGGTGAAAAACGAACATTACCCAAGGCCCAAATACATCCTAGAAATCCTTTCATTACAAATTACAGAATGTAACATTTTAATAAACATTCACTAGAAAATTCAACCTAACTGAACACAGCACACCCTGGAAACAACCAACCTTTGGCTTTTCCCCCCTTCCTAAAGTGGTCAGTGTAATTTGCAGGACAGACACTATTTAATCACTGATTAAATTCTAATTACCTTTCACTTTTAACACAAGACAAAGGACAAAAATTCATTTTGGAAATGAGCTCAAGGCAAGAGTGCTGACTGAGCTGAACATGCCCCTTCTCCTTCCTATGCTGCAATCCCCCAGGAATTCCTACCTTCCAGGTGTGCTCCTTGGCACTGTCTTATCGCAGTCCTGTAATTAAGAAAAACACCATGAAGCCTCCAGAAGTTATTTTAGGCTTGTATATACCATTAAGTTGCAAAACATCAATTTAGAGCCTTTAAAGTTTTTAATATAGCATCTTCATTCAGCATTTGCAGCAGTTTAAATTTATCTGCATTTTCCTTACACAGAAAGGAAATCAGAGTTATTTTCTCCAGGGTTTCACCACCAATCTCTATATTCTGAATACAGTTGTGAGAGTTCCCATTTCTACCAGTAATTAGTATCGTGTTTCCATCTTTTGAATCAGATGATTCAGCATTTCACAATTATGTGCCTGAGATGCCATGGGTACTTGGAGTTAACTGACTAAATGTATTATCTCCAAGTTTTCCACATGAAGAAAATCAAGTACTGGAACTGGGAACAGGAATAAAAGAAACACCAGAGGAGTGAAGTCACTACCGGGCAGCACAGAGATTCAGATATTTTTATTTCACATGCTAAGGGCCTTTTCTGGCAGAAGCTGCACAAAGTTAATACTAAAAAGAGTAAAAAAGAGACTTTTTGATAAAAATAAAAGTGCTGCTGTACTCTCAGTGACATAAACAGCACCTCTCATGATCCCAAACACTGTCCCAAGGTACCAATGCACAGAGATGTTCACACCATGAACTCCTTAGCTGGAATGGCAGAACATGAGGGTTCTATCTTAAATAATGAGCTGTTATTTATGTTTTAAAGTGCACTATTGCCCTTTAGTGTTCAGAGAAAGCCCATGTGAAATCAGTAAACAAGAATTTCTAGATAAAAGCATAATGTTTTCACAAAACAAACTTACCCCAAGATTACATTTAGGAATACCTGAGGTTTGTCTAAAAACATTCCACTAGATTTTAGTTCCCAAATCTCCTGTTGAGCTGCCCAGGTTGCTGCAGGACTGAACCATGAATGAATTCTGTGTTTTTCTGGAACTGTGATTTAAGGAACATACCTGCTCTCCATCGCTGTCTTCACTACTGCTGAGTTTTAAGTCATCTTTCAACATACTAAGTAAAAGAGAGAAAGTGAGACAAGTTTTTCCAGGTACTTTAATTACTTTCAAAGCATTCTGGTAGATTTCAACACACCACTGTTTATCCTACAGAGAGGCTGTGTGGGTGAAAGCCACCAGATACCATTGACACATTTCATGTTTAAGAATGGTGAGTTGAGTCATTCTTTAGAGAAGAATAAGGATTCAGGTACTTTGACTCCTTAGTCCATTCTGTTAAATTTAGAAAGGAAATTTGACACAATTTACTGATGTGGGAGGAGATAATTTGTGTAAGTCCAACTTGTTAGACACAATGGCTAAGAACAGTGTTTTAATGGAATAAAGAAAGCCAACACCAGTGGCTGCTTCCTGTCATGTGGTAACAGGCCAACTGTCCTAAGCCATAATTAATTATTATTATTCAAAGCAATAATTACTTATGGTAGTCATACATATACATACTACTTCGCAAGACTGAAAATACATGAGCACAATGAAAACATGCAACAGGATTTTTATGATTATTGAGAAATGTATTTGATTATAAAAATAAAACATCTTACTCTGTCTGGTTTGATTCACATCTGCAGAAAGAAAATAAGACAAGATTACAAGTCTAATACTTCAGAGTTTCACAGCAGAGCTGTTCTACTGATGATCTGGAAAGGAACACCAGCCTCTAGGACCTTGTTCCTAAAATATTTGTTACTGCTGCCCTTTTCCAAAAGATGCATTTTTCTTCTTTTTAAAGGCTTTTTTTACCAGATCACAGTAATTTAAAAACAATATTTAAAGCTGCATTGTCTTAGTAAACATCATCTAAACTTTTTTTCCCATGGATCCCAGCTCAGCATGTGTCCAGTGTTGCCTCTTGTTCTCAGATGTTCTCACATTCCCCAGCTTTGGAAATAGCACAGCTCCTCCTCAACATCTTCTTAAACTGCATGTTTTGGGGAAACTTAGTGGGGTTCTTTTCGTTCTACTTCTTTCCCACAGGTCATGTGCTTTTTAACCTTACCAATTCAGTGGCAGAACCGGTTACCAGACTTTATTCTGTGATTGCATCCCCACAAATGGCAGCTGACAGTAAGTTTTCAGATTTACAACCACTTTCATTAACATACAATCAGCCAGAAAATATTTATTTTTATGGGCATATTTGTTTGGAAACAATCTTTTAACTGCATGTAGCTGATTTTTAGGTATGAGAAAGGTGGACTACGGCCATCTAGAATGTTCCAGCTGCTTTTGATTTTTATTGTGTTGCTGTGTCTGTGTCTATAACTAAGACACATTCGCCAGTGAATTAAAAGACTGAGCAGAACAAACTCCTCAAGATTCCAGACACAGTTTTCTGCCTCCTCCAATCCAACCCCTTTCCTTATCCTGTATTTGTGACACCTGCAGGCTCCTTCCAGCAAGGCACAGGTTTGCTAAGTCCTGTCCTGCCCACTCTTAGATGCTGATCCCTCCTTTTGCCAGCCCAGGAGAGGATGCTGAAGCATCTGTGCAAGCACTGGCACATTCTACTAAATAGCTATTTCCCAAACATCTTTTAAAATACAGCTATTGTTTGTGGAATGCTTTCTCAACAGGTACTTACGATTTGGATTGATGACCATTGGATGTTTTGGATGAAGGATTATATCGTTCTAGAAGAAGGAAAAAAGAAATGCAGAGTTGAAAACTCAGGCAGCAAAAGAAGCCACTCCAAAGCTGCCCCAAGGACACAGTGATAGATAAACCTCAATGAACAGCTGAGGGGACAGGAGGGAGCAGGAACCAGGTGACACGAGGTACAGCCTCCCACAGACTGCAGGAGGGAGGGAATGCAGAGGCAAAGTACTAAATGCAGCAAGTAACTTAATCAAGAAAATCTAGAAAATCATTTAAATCTTTGTTGTCTAAACCAACACACACTTAGTTTGTTATTAATGTTGTGAAATCTGTTTAAACTATTGCCCTCCACATGCAGGATATGGGACATGGATCTGTCTGTTGAGCTCTGACTGTTCCAGCATCCCCACACAGCTTTTGAGTGGATGAACAACCTCCACATCCCAAAATTTGACTCAGACACCAATTGTGACATAGGAATGTACACTGATATAATCTGCTTTTCAGTTTGGTTTTTTCTCCTTCCCTTTTCTTTAATCCTGGCAAAAACTGACTGTGGCTCAACAGAAACAAGAACCAAAGTTCTTTAAAGGTTTCCAGAAAATCCAAACAGGAGCTGACAACTGGCTCTGTGCTTTAATTAACCTTCCCCTTTCTTTCCACACCTAAAGATCAGCTGCTCCTATAACGTGAGCCTATGGTTTAGCATCATGGAATTAAGCTTTAATTTGTTTCCTTAATTCCCCACTGTATCAGGTGTTCACATTAAGCTGCTTGTGAATATCTAAGAATAAACCATTCTTCTTTTACTATTTAAGCTGTTTAATCACTTCAAGAGGGAGTGGAAAGACTTTTGGAAGGTAACAACACAAATCTAATTCAATTTTAGCTGGTTTGTTACCTGTGTTGTTACTTTCAGTAACATTTAAAATAATGACACAGTTAAAAGAAATAAAAGCTGCTTTTGTCTAAAACCCAAAAACACATTCTGAGGCAAGAAATTCAAGGATATTACTGAGCAGATTATATGAGATCTTGACCAGTTCTCTCTCTTGAATTTAAAATGTAAAAATCAAAATGACCAGTGAAACTGAAATGTGCTTTTTCCACTGAATACAAGCAAAAGCACTATTTTGGTTTCTAACATGTCCCCAAGCCAAGAGTTGGGTTTTTAAAGTGTTTTGTTTTAGTACTCAGCTATTTTTAATTCAATAAACCATGGAGGCATTTTTTAAAGAATTAGAAAATGTGATCAATTAAAAATACTTATTTTTTTCTAGAAAACATCACCTTTTCAACGCAGTGATAACTTTCTGTATCTGAACAAGAAATGTGAAAGAAAAATCAAGCAATAGTTTTACAGCTTAAAGCTTGAGAAAGCAGAGAAAATCTTAACTCAGACTCCATCTTATGACCAGTCTGGAAAATCTCATTCCCTACAAAACATGACATCTTAGGAGATGCTGAGAATACTGAAGGCAACCAAAGCATTAAACGTATTCCAGGAAGTTTAATGTACTCACTCTGTTCTCCAGTGCCAAAACTGGACTGCTGAGATTCCTGAGGGAAGAAAAGATCACAAGTGTTTTTTTTTTTTCAGTGGGAAGTTTAACATACTAACAACCAGGCTGTAAGGAAGATATTCTTTCCACTTCAAGGACAGCACCTAACCTTGAAAGAGGGGAAAAAACTGACCACAACCAGCCAGAGGGATTATTTATCTGGGCCTCAGAGCAGCCCAGGTGAGGAGCTTCCCCTGCTCTTCCTCAGCCCAGCTCCCCCACGTCCTTGCTGTGCAGCTGCACTGCATCGTGCCTCCAACTCCCAAATCCATCTGGGACTTCCATAAATCCCATCTCCCTCTATGTTTAGCATGAAGAGGAACCATTCAGGATGTTTGTTTATCCTCCTCATACACAAACTTTGCTGCTTGTTTGAAGTGTTTTCCTTCAAACCCTTTTCTCCTCATTCTCCTCTTCCAGGCACACACAGCACCGTGAGGGACAACCAAGGAGGGCAGGAAAAACCTCCCAGCAAAAAATTTCTCTCAGCCACAAAGGAGCCTGAGGACAACAGGAGATCAAACCAGGAACAGCTCTGCACACTCTGCCCAGCAGACTCCACGTGGGTCCCTGGTAAATCCAGCCAGGCTCGTGTGGCCAACACAGCATTCCCAGAACAGCCAGAACTCCATGGAATCACACAACTCCCTTGTCCAAAAGCCAAGAAACAATATTACAGATTCACAGAATGGTTTGGGCTGAAAGAGATCTTAAAGCTCACCTTGTCCCATCCTTTACCCTGGGCAGGGACACCTTCCACTATCCCAGGTTGCTCCAAGCCCTGTCCAACCTGGCCTTGGACACTTCCAGGGATGGGGCAGCCACAGCTTCTCTGGGCAGCCTGTGCCAGGGACTCACCACCCTCACAGGGAAGAATTTCTTCCCAATATCCTATAAAACTAACTGTGAGAGATGAAGCCTTGCAAATGTTACCACTTGTATCACTTTCAGTATTCCCATTTCAGAACCCCAATTCTGACTCACAAGACACAGCAGATCATAAACTTTTTTGAAACCCTAAAATACTGTTTTAACAAACAAATACACAGAGGTTACCGAGGTACTGAAAACCCACTTCCAGGCTGGAGAGCCTTTTTAAAATAGGACCTTCCTGACCTCATTTTAGAATGAGGACAACTGCTGGCCCTAGAAATACAATATTGAGTCAAACATTTTCAATTTTTAGTTATATACACACATTTTACTTAAATGGCAAACCAGAACTACAATAAAACAAGGAATTCCATTTTTTCTGGTACACCTGTGAACCAGTTTTCCCACACAGCCTAATCAGTGCCAGACAATTTACAAAATGGAAGTTTTTAAACACACAAAGGCTTTAACACAGCAAAGCACAGTTAAGATGTTTTCAATTTCCCTTAACTTTGTCCTTCTGAAGTGGAAGCAGTTGCAATAATGCACTGAACAAGTATTGTGTAGATGGGGAACTTGATAAGGAACTTTCCTTGGAAGGTGTTTTCAATGCCTCTGATCTTTACTAATTGTAAGAAAGGGACAATAAAACTAAAATTAACCTCTGTTTAATGGAGAGAAGTCCTGTGACTTCAACAAAAAGCAGCTGCCACAATTTCTTCAAAATAAAAGCTGGTTTTCATCTTTTACACAGCCAGGAGGAGGGTAGGGGTGATTCCCTGATTCCTTTTTGTCACTGGCAGCTCAGACAAGGCAACAAACCAAGTCAAAAAAGAAGTGATGACCACACAAAAATGGAACAGCACCTTCAGAGCCAGAGGGAGCACAGGATGGGGAACTGGCACCCCTTCACCAGCACATGGGTGAGGAATTCTGCAGAACACCTGCCTAATTCCTTGATTTAGTCAACCTCCTGTTTGGAAGGCAAAGCACAGGCTCTCAGCTAAGTGTATTTTAATGAGGTGTTATAGTTAAATGTGCAACTTTTTCCAACTCTCTTGCCATCTATTGAATACATATTTCTTTAAGAAACTCAGAGATGAAAATAAAAAAAAAGCTCTACTTTCAACTCTGAAGATATTTACAGCAGCAGCTTCTAAAGCTCTGCTTCAGAAAGAAATTCAAAACAACTGAAAGGAAGGAAACCCTTTTAACCAAAATATAATAGACTGCTGAGGTTACACAGAGAAGACACTTAAGCAGGAAACAAAAAGTATGACAAAAAAACACAGAGAGAGGAACTCTCCAGCTGGACAGGACAGCACCAGGGGCAGGACTCCCATCTCACAGACCTGGCTGGGGTGAATGGAACCCATTTCCATTTAATATCTGAAATCTCAGGTCAGACCTCAGTTCTGTTTCTCAGGAGGAAGTTTCTGTATTACAGCAGATCAAGGGATCCGACCGTGGCCGCACAGGGCAGGAATGGAGGCACCTGGAGGCAGGACCTGCCTCGCCAGAGATGTCCTCGGGCTCCAGCACAGGTACAAACACTGCCAAGCCTCCCGTGGTGCTGGGAAACAAAAACCTTCCCCCCTCCAAGAAACAGCTGGAGTTTTTTAATATATTTTATAAACATGCCAGTATTTTTGGAGTTTTTGACTGTGAGCCCATGGATAAAATTACAGAGTGTTAGGTCACAGGATAACATTTTTTTAATCAGGACTCAGAAATCTACATTTTTGTCATAGCATCCATAAAACTTTCCCTGACCTATTTTCATGGAGTTTTATCTTCTGATTCCAAGACTTCCTGGTAACTATTAGATATATTTATAGTAATCAGAGGCCCCAATCAGGAGTTTGGGTTCCTTTGAGTTACTCTCTACTCACAGGGAAAGTGATCCCATCCCAACAACAATCAAGTGGTCCACCAAAGGGAGGATCATTCTGTGTGAGCAGGAGAAACATCCCAACTTCTGCACACAAGAGGAATGCTGTGAAACACTTCAGCATATGGCTTGTAATAAATGGAGCACAGTATTAAAGAGAAGGAGCTTTCCTGCAACAGAACTGCTTGATTAAAGTAAACCACTGTTTTGTTTTGTTTGGTGAATTCTGCTCTGGGCCCAGACTGCACAAGCCTATGGCTCACTAACTCACTGGAATTCTGCAGAGCTGCTGCTGCCAAGAATGACAGAGGGGAGAAGGCAGAGGAAATTATAGGCTTTGGATGCAGAGAGAGAATTTGACAGAGTTCCATGGCTAAGATGTGCAGCCACAAAATAAAAAAGCTGGCAAAAAGTCAAGAGACTCAGAGCAGCCATAAATGGAATTTTTTGCAAACTGGGTGAAGAAACACAATCCAGGTTGAGAGGTTCACAAAGCTGTACAACCCAACTTTTTTGCTCAAACATTAACACAGCTGTGCAGTTCTATGTAGTTTGTCTCTGTCTCACAAACATGTGGATTTCTGCCCACCTTCCTGCTCCCCAAATGGAGGGAATGCCAGGGAAACACAGAAAGAAGCAGGTCCAGCAACCCCACGGCCAAGTGTGCTCAAAATGCAAAGGGAAAGTGTCTCCTCAGAAGTTCAGAAGTAAATATTCAAAGCAGTGGAATAAGGACTTTTGTTGATGAGAAAAGGTGTGGAATTTCTTTCTTTATAATAAAAGGTACAAATTATTTCCAGGCTGACAGTTTTATGTAACACAGCAAATAAACCCTGACTAAAAGCAGCGTGTGCAAGACTAATATTGATGTAATGTTAAGAAAATAGACAGGATTTATTTTCTAGATATGCCTTCCAAAGTAAAGTTGAGAACTGAGTGGCATGTTCTGCATTTTTTGATCACTGGAGAGAAGCAAAATGCAGTGAGACAGGAACATGCTACACAGAGGGTGGTGACAGCAGGACTGCCCTGAACTCATACCAGTCTGTGGGATTTCTGTGGACATGCACTTCCAACATGGACCTGGAACCTTTGGCTGACAGAAGGTAATGTCACATCATTCACATAAGGTGATGGGTTTAGACAGATTACTTAGAGACCTCAGTAAGAAAGTTTTCTTAAAATGACTCACTCAATTGTTCTGTTTTGGGGAGCAATTTGGATTGGACAGGAAAATGAGAGCTGCAAGTGGTGCTCTAGAACAGCAGCAGGTCAAAGGAATCACAGCCCCAATTATTACAGCAGTAACTTTTAAAAGACAAACAGTGTGATTTCTTCATTCTGAAGCCATGCCAAGTTAGGGGTGGAGCACCCCAGCTCCTTCCAGAGATATGTTGAGTCTGGAGAAAAATCCTATTGTTGAGCTGACACTTTTACTGGTTAATCAGCAGATACAGGAAACAAAGCATGAATTCCTGGATGAGTCAGGAATCTCCAAGCTGGGTTTTACCCACAGATATCCCCCTTGCCTATCTATGGGCTTCCAGGATCCTGCAGACTGCAGGGCTGCTCTTCCAGGCACACAATTCCCAGTGCCAGTGCCCCAGCACTGCAGCCAGGGCTGCCAGTCCCAGCCCCAGGGGAAGGAGCAAGAGAACTCCTTCCTCAGAGGTGTCAGCTCCACCAGGTCTCCTGGATATGTGCCCTGTGCTGTCAACAGCAGCAAAGAGGTGGATCTCTCTTTAGAATTAACAGTTTAAACCCCTCAGTGTTTATTATGCACACAGGAGGTTGGGAAAAGGATCTTTTGAAACAAGTGGCCCAAACATTTCTTTAGCAAAACATCTAATTTTTAAAAGGCTTTAATTTTTTTTGTGATTGAAAATGTAAAAATCTCTTAGAAATGGACTTCAAAATTAAGAGGAAAAATCAGTTTATGCATAAAAATACATTTAAATTTCTCAGCATTTACCAGCCAGACTCTTGTTTGCTACATGGAGGGGACCGTGCTTGGTTCCACCATAAATGATACAAAGCATTTCCCTGGCAGGAAAAAGGCTCAAAGGCATTTTCAAGATTTAAAAAGTATCCTGAAGTTTTGAATTTATGAAAAAAAAATGAAAAGGAAAGTTTTTTATGGACAAGTTTGCAAACTTCTGCTTGCGCAAACCAGAGGGAAATGGAGGACATTCCTCACAAGGCACCGCTGGCAAGTGGTGTGAAGCAAAATGAAGAGATACAAAGCACTGAAACAAACCCAGATTACACAGAATTGAATGTAAGAGTTCCAAAATCCTGATCTTTAACAGCAGTCACTTTTACAACAGCATTCAGTCTTTGACTACAGCACTGACCTTTGTTGGAAAGGGGAATTTGGAGGGTTCGGTTTTGCACGGTGTGTGGATTGCAGTCAGTGGAGGGGGCCAGGAGTGGGTCATCTCCTACAACCACAACAACAAAATGTTAACAAAATTAAAGCAAAGATTTCATTAAATCTGAGTTTCAATGGTAAACCTGTCTCTCAATTCTCAGTTCACTGTTCACCCTTCACTAAGATTTGTATTCAAATCTTTATTTCCCAAATGTGCAAAGAGCTTACATGTAAACAATTTAAAATTCAGGTTATCCATGAGAAAAGATATTGCACATAAACCTGAGTTTTAAATTGTTATCCTTGAGAACAGGTAGTTAAGACATAATAACAAAGAGAAAGGCAGAAATCAATAACCTTGGCTGGCCTGAACATAAACTGCAGTACAAGTCAGAGTCTGATAATTTCAAACTGTGAAGAGCACGTGTAGGGCACAGGGGCAGAAAGAATCCTGGGAAAGGGAGGCCTACAGAGTTTAAGGCAAAAATCAAATGCCTGAAGCCAGAAAGAAAGTGCCTTGTATTCTTTCAGAGAATCTCCAAGGACTGGGGTGTACTGAAAGTCAGAGGAGGCGGCAAGGCATGGAAATGCTCAGGGGGGACCTGATGATGCTTTTCTGAGAGCAGACACAGGGACAGGGGACCACAGGAGGGGTAAAAGGACTCAGGAAAATAACCCAAGTAGGAGAGAGGGAAAGTTCTGATATGGGGAAGCAAAACATTTACTATACTCCAGAAAGGTATCAGAATTAAAGACTGTGTTCTGGTGGAAGAGCAGGAATGCAGTGAGGACACCCAGGAGATGATGTGCACACCCACAACACCCAGTGCCCAGCTCTGCTCCCAGTTTTCCCCAGTCTCCCTGTGCTAGAGGAGCCCTCCTGTAACAACCTGCAGCCAAGGCAGTTTCAAAGGCACTGATAACTGCAGAGTCCTCCCACCTCCTCAGGAATGTTTGTATTTTCAACAAATAAGTGATGAAGAAGAGTGCAGGGAACTTACTTTGAGGATTTCATCCACGCAGCTCACCTCACCAGATGCTGATGCCTACAAATCAAAACTTAAGGTTAACATCTCCCAAACCAAACTTTGCAGGGACTAGAAACAGTTAAAACCAGACTTTAATCCTTATCATGACTCATGGACTCTGCATAGATACAAACAGCCCTTGCTAACTCTTTTCATCAGTTTTAATATCAGATAGATCCACGTTTTTATGGCATGAGTCACACCCAGTTATGAAAAGCAAATACATGAGATCTATAAATCTGTGACAATGATCTCTTACTTTTCACTCCACAGTTAAAGTGATCACAGGCAGTCAGTGATATTAAAAACTTGGAGAGAGGGGAGAGTTGCAGCTTTCCATCATTTCCTGGAATAAGCCACAGGATAATATCTTGAATTCAAGTGCAGGACCATGAATGCACAGGAATGACAAACTGCATTCCCAAGTAAATCACACATTACACACTGATTCCAGAAGCAGCACTAATTACCAAACTATGAATCTTCTGCATCCCTGACTGCCACAAGCAGAAAGAAGCGAACCTGCTACAGGACTCATCATATCAGCATTGACGTGGCAAGTTTTCACAAATAAAATCATTCCTAATTTCCTTACCTGTGTGCTGGATCTTACTTTGCCACTTCTTGAAATCCTAGGAATAAGGGCTTTTCTCTGGCTACCATGATTCAAGCAGTTAAATAGGAGATGAAATGAGATTTTATTACTAGGAAGCTCCTTATCAGTGAGCTGGAGTCAGAGTCTGTGCCTTAATGAGTCAAGAATTACCAACCTCCTAAAAGCTGTTAATCCAATAGTATTTTATATCCAGCATGACTGATAAAAGTCCTGAACCCTGCTCAATTTGGTGCTTTAGGGTGAGCTTCTTTTCCCCAGGTAAAGGTATAATAATCACATCTTATAATTGCTACACACTTCAAAAGAAATTCTGATACAAGCAGATAATATCAACAAGTCTAAGTCAACTGGGCTCCCAGTAACAATGTCAGTATCCAGCTTGTCAAAGTGTTTGTGAATGTCCTACTACTTCTCTAACTACAGAAATACCCCATGGAAATTGGCCACTCTGGGTTATCTCAGCCTTCCTGAATGTCTCAGCCTTTACTTAATAAAAATCGCAGTACCCACATAGAGGAAGCAGAAGAAAAAAAACCTACTACTTTTGCATGTTCCCCACTGAAAATACAGCTTTGACTGCTTAAGGTGCTTTGTGCAACAAGAAACAGTGTTTACTAAAAACTCAATTTTGGTTAGGCAGATTGGGATTTTAAAGAAGCTGGAAAATCCCAGCCCAAATGGATTTACATTTCAGAAGCCAGGAAACAGCCAGCAACTTACATCCAGTGGTTGAGAGGGAATTTTCAGCTTGGTTAGGTGTGCTTTGCTGCTGGGCTTCAGCTCGTTCACGGCGCTGCTGTGGGTCTGACTGCTGTAGTGTTCCGAGGATAACTTTGGTTCCATGGATTCCTGCCCATCCATCGGCCTGACGTAGGCTGTGGGCTTCTGTAACATTGAACTGGACTTGGACATTAGTGACGGTGGGAAAGACTGATTAGAGTGTTGTCCACTTGAAAATGAGGGTACACGGGAGGGAGAGTCCCAGTTGGCATCGGGATCCCGGGGCGACTTTGACCGTTGATGTTCTTTGCTGTGGTGATCGTTCCCATGAGATCTCGAATGGCTGGAGCTCAACGAGGAGACAGCAGGTGGTTTTCCAGGGCTGGAAGAACGTGGTTTGGAGTGTTCAGACCCATGCTGGCTTTTTTTCCTGCTGCTGCCGCCGTAGGAGTCGCGGTCGTGCCTCTGGCTGGCACTGCCCGTGGTGGTGCCCCCGGAGCGCTGCCCGTGCCCGGCCAGGCCCCCGGAGCGCTTCTGGGACTGGGAGGAGGTGCTGGGAGCCGGCCCCACTGGAGTCCATTTGCTGCTCTGGTGGGAGCCTGTGCTGTGCCTCTGATCACCAAAGAAGCTTTGGTTTGATTTCTCGTCGGGTGCTGCTGGAACAGTTGGTTTGGGAATTGCCACGAGCTTTTGGAGCGGTCTGTCTCCTATGAGATCCGTCATTTCATCATAGTTACCGAGCATGCTCTGGATGCGACTGGACAGCTTGTCTTCTTTGCTGGTCTGGGAAAACAATTTTTAAAAAAATGATTTAAAAACCATCACAACTTCACTTTCAATTAATTGATTTGATAACTAGTGCACTTAATTTCATGGCTAGAATCCATGCCTCTTTTGCCATTGTTTCCAATTCCCAAATTTAGGTCTTAAAGCAGTAATTTAACTCACTAAAAGATATGAAAAAGATGTACTTCAGCAGCAGGAACAGCCAAAACAGCAGTAATCAGTGCTTCAAATTATGCACTGGTGAGCTGGATGGAAGTTTAAAAGCTGTAAATGCCTATTGTCACCTTAAACATTATTTCTCGAACACAGAATGCATCAGTCCTAAAAAGCTTTAATTAGCAGTAAAATAAAATCAGCTTAACCTCACCCCTGTATGTCATTTTTAATTGGTATTTATATTGGCACTATGTTGCCCACAGTTAAAAGGGTTCTTTCTTCTGTAACCATTTTATTTTCCAAATTAGGTCTGTTGGATCATTCCCCACTCATCCCAACAAGTTCTAGTTAACTTCATACAGGTGGGATTTGGTTATCAAGCACAGGAAAGTGGTGGGAGGACACGAATAAAAAAACACCAAATATTCCTCAACCTTTTTCCTGCAGAAAGACAGTTTTCAGTCACAACATTTTACTTCTTGCAAACCAGCTGGAATTGGAATGAGGTAACAGGTTTGCTTTTGAAGTGAGTTCTGAGCTACGTAAATAAAATCTTAAATGGCATTTTATTAGTTATCCAGAATTAGGTTATTTTTTCCCATTCTGCTCAGCAAAGCAAACCTGGCAGGAAACCCAGCACAGGCTTAAAGCTGTGCAAGATCACAAACAGAATCAACTCCTTCAAAACAAACTAAAAAAGTCAGATACAAACTACTGGAATACTAGAGCTGATGATTCCATCATACCAGTCATTTCAGCATTTAAAATTAACTTCCTATTTAAACATTCTCTTTTAGAACTTGCCCAGATCTTGATTACACTGATTAAAGGTTAGAAAGTTTAGCAACCAGCTAAAACACCCCAGAAACGGCAACCTGGCATCACACAACAGACAGTTTAATTGTTTTGAGTCATTGTACAGAAGGTGAAGGAAGGAAAAAAAAGTATGGTTTATTTTTCCTTTTCTCACTCCCTTCAAAGCTTTCCTTCCTTCCTAAGCCCTATAAATCTGCTGGTGGAGCTGGTTAGTGACTGTCCAGCCTTATTTTCAAGACCTTCTTAAATACCTGGTTGCCGTAAGAGCTTTGGATCTAAAAAGAATGCAGATAAAAATCTATTTGAGATTTGATTTCTGTTACAAAACCTGCATTTGCAGGAGATGCAGGAACTCACCACTTTGTAAGGTTCAGCAAAGAGAGGGGAGTTGGGTGGAAAGGCTTCGTCACCCTGCTGAATTTCCTGATTTCGCCTTTCCCTTTCTTTCATACGCAGCACATTCCGGTCTTCACGGTTCATGTTGCTACGGGCAAAACAGATAATTTCTGATCACAGAAGGAAAGGAGGAGGGATGTGAGTGCACAGAGGGATGTGAGTGCACAGAGTCAGTCTCTGGCCCAGTTTGGCAAAAGAATGAGGATCACAATTACTAAAAACCCAGACGTTTGTCCAATTTCAGCCACCTCTCCCTCCAGTAACCCCCAATCCACAGCTGCTTTAACAGGGAAACTTTATGCAGTATTAAAAAAAAAAACCTGAAGAAAAATCCACAAAGTCCTCAGGCAAGTAACTATTTCAAACCATTTCACCCGCTCGACTCCTTTCACTGTCTCAGCCCACGCTGCACATCTCCCATTCATTTCTAAAATACCTTTTCTCCCCCACATCCCCCAGATGTTCTCTAACCCCCCACCCATCCAGTGCCTGATTTTTCCTGTAGGTTTGGGCTTATTTTTGGTGCTGACATACCTTTTTTTGGCACCCATCTCAAATATATTCTAACCTCAAGCTTTGATGTGGTTTCCAGGTCTCTGTTCCTCCCTGACTCCCAAAAGGCATTTCTACTCCAAGCAGTAATTTCACTGAGTTCTGGCAATATTGCACTTTCTGCCTTGGACCACATTCTCCTACTGCAAAAATGCAGATAAAAAACCTTCTAATACCCTTTCTCACAAATTTTACTTTGCAGTTTGGTCTTGCTGCTTGTGTTAATAGAAATACATCAAATTGTTGCAACACACACAGAAACACACACATTGGAAAAGATTCCCTCTGAGCTGGATAGAGCACTGGAACTTAAAGGAGCAAACAAAGTAAGATGGTAACTAAGGCAGTACTAATTCAATTAACATTTAATTCCAGAATGGTTTGGGTTGGAAGGGACTTGAAAGCTCATCTATTCCACCCCTTGCCGTGGGCAGGCACACCTCCCACTGTCCCAGGCTGCTCCAAGCCCAATCCAGCCTGGCCGTGGACACTTGCAGGGATGGGGCAGCCACAACATGTGCTAAACTTTCTGTCAAGTGATTTAGAAATGAGCTTTACTGATCTCACAAAGTACAGTAGGAGCTTCTCCAGGAATGGATATGATGTTCTTCCACATAATCTGCAGTCTAAAATGAAAATGTTGGCTGATTAGAAAACCATTATTTCACGTTTTTAGACAGCTGCCTGATTATTAAAAAGAAAAAAAAAAACCTGCTACAGCATGACTGTGAAAGCTTTGCTAATCCATTCTCAACAGGGAAACTTCAACCCATCACTCAGTTTTTAAAATACAAATCTTTTCACCTCAGTAACATTTTAGCCTCTGACATTTCTTACTTATTTGGCTTCATTTTGTCTATTACTCCAAAACCAGTATGAACCCAAAGTGTAAGTTCAGATCTTTAATTCTTTTTAAGGCAATGGGTTTGTTGTATTTCTCTGTGCTGCTAACAAGGTTCAAACACCAGTTTAATTCAATCCATGATGATATCAAGCCTAGGAAAAAATAAATTTTAAACTTAATGTTAAAAAATCACTTTTCTCTCCAGTTCTTCTGTAATCAGCTGAACTCATGTAACTGCAGGTGACATCAAGGCCGAGAGAGGGATCTGTGCCCTGGAATGTGGCCAGCAGAGCCCTTGGATAATTTTGGCATTGATGATAAATTTGTTTTAAAAGTTTGAGGCTTAAAAGCTCCTTCTTCAGACTGCAGCCCAATTTCTTACATATGTGAGATTCAAACACAGACAAAAAATAGATTTAACCATAGACACTGATCAGTTAAAGCCAAGCAGAACAGTCTGAGTCTACAGCATTCACCACTGAAGGCAAATTTTGAGGCAGGGAATAGAAGTGCCCTGGTTTGGGGTGGTTCATTCCCAGTAAAACACTAAGACTGGCAATTACATACAGCTGTACATTCTGAACGTTATAATCTTAATGAAGAATTTTACATCTGTGATTTCCAAATAGAGGGTTAAATATTAACAAAGGCCTTCACTATTTTTTAAAGAGACAAGGATCATCTCTTAAAATTTTATCAACATTCACTATAACTCTTGGGAATGAAGAAAAAATAACATTTGTAACAACACTGTCACACAAAAAGAACATTACAGCAAAGATCCATTTGAAATCTGAGCTGGACCAAACCCAGAACTGATCTGGCTGTACCTGCTCAGGTCAATGTAAAATTAGTCATCAGAAATGCACCAGTCAATCACACTTTTAACCACTCCTTCCCAGTCTTTTGCCATGTAGTAAATGGTGAAATGCCCTCATGGGTAGTCACCTTGACTGTAAGGGGATTTGGTTTAGGTTTTTTTAATTCTTTTACATTTTTTATTAAAGCAAATAGTTTGAATGTGCTTCAAGTTAGACTTGTTTGTATCTAATCATCTAATCTCTACACAGAGCTATTTTAAGTTCCTGTAATGTGTATGAAGCTATTAAAATCACACTACCACTAAATGTGTAAATAAAGGAAGTCAGTGAGGCTTCCTTAGCTCTGAACTTCAGACAACTTCCCCATTAACTCCGTATCTTGCTCAGCCAAGAGATGTACCAGAAAACAAGGTGTCCATGTTCAGGAAAAGCAAGGACAGGTACTTAGAAAAGATGACATCCAAGGCCTGTCCACTGATCAACATCACCAGCAATTACCTTCAGTGTGAAGGAAATTGCAAAACTAAGTTTTCAGACCACTTGAATGATAACAACCCTTAAAAATCCACTATATAAAATTGACTGGTATGACCAAAGTTCTGCACTATTTGCCAGCCCTCAGGTTTTTTCCCCAGGTCGGGGTGAACACCAGTCCAGTCTCCTGTTCTCTCCCAGGTTGGATTCTGACTGGGGGGAAGGAGCTCTGCCCCATCCCTGCTCCCACCAACAGTGCAGTGTCAGAGCTGCGCAGAGGCAGAACTGCTTCTCCCTCTCCCACATTTAAACCTTCTCCCACAGGACAGAATTGCTGGGAGCAGCCGAGCTCCCATGGCTCCTGCCCCATCCTCTGGGCATGAGGACTGCACCTCTGCTCCTCCCTCTCTGCACACCAGGCCTGCAAGGGGAAGGTGAAGGTCTTGTCACCTTGTACCTGCTGCTACCAAGAAGATCCTGCTATCATTTCCCTTTTTCCAGGAGTCCTGAACAAAGTGTGAAAGGAGAGCAGACCCAGGCTGAGAGAGACATAATTAACATCCCTGCAGCAAGGACCAAAGTCACCTTAATTTTCACATCTGGGAAAAGAGAAGTTCAAAAATTAAAAGAAATTAGGAAACAGGCCTAAAGCACAGCACAGCACTTGCATTTTAGGGGGTTTTACTTGTACTTAGCATGTCCTGCTGAACTCTGCACAGTCCATGTGTGTGTGACTGCACAGCCGACTTCAGATCTCATGTCTCTGCTCTAGCTCAAAAGGAAGAGTTAAAAGAAAGCAGAAAAACCAGCAGGGAATTCACAGAAGCTTCTGACACACCATTCCCTTGTGTGTATTCTTTAACCATCATTAACTGCTGCTCATGGCCCACTGAGTACATCAACTGCTTGAGTATCACCTGTACCAGAAACACAACCTTAACTTCTCCTTCCAACATCTTCCTAAATCCTCTTTGGTATTTCTGTTCATCCTTAATCCAACAAGGGCATGATCATTTTGGATTTTATAACTAGAGCTATGAAATGGCAGTGCTGGTGCTGTGCTCTCCTGCTTCCCACCTCCCACTCCCCCTGCTCCAGGCAGGGGCACATCCCAGCTCTGGGACTTTGGGACCACAATTTCAGACAAAAAGTAAAACCCAACCAACACACCCATATTGCCAAAGTTTTCCTGGCAATGCTGCTAAAGGAAAGAGGACCTTGGCCAAACCTGAGTACAGGTACAGGACTGGCAGCCTCTTCTCACCCCCTTGAACCACATCAGGCATCCAAGCTCCTGCTCTCATCCCAGTTCACCACCAGCACTATCTCTCCATCTTCCCAGACACTGTAAGGAAAACCATCAAAGGCAAAAGTTGGCCTAAGAACACTCCAAGGGCAGCCTGTCAAAAGGGATCCAAACCCACCACATCTCAGCCAGGTGTCTGATGGGTCTTCAAAGCCTGTTCACAACACCTCCACTTCCTTCAAGACATCCTCATTTAACTCCAGAGTTTCTTCAATCTCAATTGGTTTCGTAAGCAAGAGGAATCAAACAGTTCATTTATCCAGTGCTGGTTAATTGGCAGTGATGAAACACAAATTTTGTTTGACAACATTTGGCCGCAAATGATAAACACGTTCAGAGAACTCTGAGCAGCTCAGGGTCTGTGTGGGGCACACCCAGCTGTGGAGCACACACAGCTCCCATTATTGTATTCTTTTTTCTTAAAAGGAGGGGAAGAAAGAGCTGGAAACCCTGTTTATATTAAGGAATTATGTTTTAAGAAGGCATTTAAAAATACCTGAAGCTGCCTTAATGCTGCACCCAATTCTCTCTCAAAGATGCCTGTTAATTATTTCAAATATTTTTCTTACTTGTACCACAAATAGGAAGGGGCATCTCAGGAGCTGGCATGGCAAGCTCCCAGCTCAAGGGTGGAACGTGGCATCGCCACAAATCCTGCATAAAAATCACACACACAACCCTAAAATGCCACTCTGTCAGCTTTTAACACACGTGTACTCAGAAAAGAGCTCTTTTAAAAAGTGAGAAATAGAAAAATAACAACAAAACCCCATTCCCATACGAAGAAAAACGTGCTCTGATGTCACCAAGAGCTACTTAACATCCATCACATAAAAGTGAACGTGTAAGCTTAACTTCCAGCTTTCTATGTTATGGCAAAGAAGAAAAATGCAGAAAAAAATAAACATTTCCTACTAAAATGATACAGCTTTGCCCAAGAAAGCGCAAACAGGACGATTCTCCAGGACAAGTTTAAAAGATAATCACAAATGCTGCAAGCACAGAAGAAGCACAGAGTCATCTTCACAGTTTTGTAACTGCAATAAGGAACAAAACTAAAAACAAGAGCTTACAAAGAATCAAGTAATACTCAGATGTGTCCAGAAACAGGCAAACCCCAACATCTCAAAATGATGAAGTTTCCTGTTTCTCTCCCTCACACCTTCTGACACAAAGGCTGCAGCAGAGCTCTGTGCCAGGGGAGGGGATTTGGTTTGGGACAGCTCCAGCTGCACGTGGAATCTGCTCCACCACAGAGTATGTGGGTGATACCAGCAAAACTATGGCTCAGTAACTCAGCACCACACACTGAGGCTGCACAGCTGAACACAGGAAAGGCTGAGCCATAATCCCATTCAGGTATTCTGATCAGGACAAACTTCCACAGCTCCGCCAAGGTTTCATTTGAGCCCTTGGGAACATGATTCAAATACAATTGTATTGGTAATATGATATAAATCAGTGTTTCACCACTATCTGAAACACAAATGTTTCTCATTTCCATAATACAAACACAAATGTTTGTATCCCACCCTTCATGTAAGGGATTCCTGCTGCACATTCAGAGGGGAACATAAAGTGCCGTAAGAGCCGGCCAGGAACACCTTTGTACGTGTGGCGAGGCTGGGAGAGCTTTAAATAAAAATAATAAAAAAGCAGGTCGGCCTAGGTCAGGTTAATGTTTGACAGAACTCCCAGGAGGGCAGAGCCAGCAGTTTGCTGCCAGCACTTCTCCTTCCCACTCAGCTCCAAAGCACAGCAGAAATCCCCAGGGAGCACGATGTGCCTGGACTTGCCGCTGCTCCTCAGACAGATGAGCACAAATCCCTCACCACCGTTAGCTGAGAAAAATCCCACAGCACTTCTGCAGGAGCACGTTGTTAACTCCAGAGTCTCACTCAAATGATGACACAGGTAATTACATCCTGCTCTGGAGTTTTATCTGCCACAGTCCCCCTCCGTCCACGAAGTATCAGGTTGCCAAAGGATCAGTCAGCATCTCCCACCTGAGGGGCCAACACACGGCAATGATGGATAAAAGAATTACAGGGATCATTTGTGACTCAACACTCACCACTGGAAAAGGACTTGGGAATCTTTTAGAAAAAGACTCTGCAAGTGTAACATTTCATTAAACAAGTTCAGATGAGAACCAGTGTATCTTTCATCATACATGAGATCCTGCACACAGAAGCAAGGCAGAATCACAGGACAGTCTGGGCTGGAATCGACCTTAAAGATCATCCAGTTCCGCTCCCCCTTCCAAGGTAAAGTAAAAGAACGAAGGTAAAAGTGAACACTCAGCAAACAGATTTTAGAAGCCAAGTTAAGGAAGAAATCTCTGCCTTCAGCACTTGCAATACAGCTCGTTCAAAACCCAGTTTTAAGTCTATTTCTAAAACACACTGCTGAAACAGTCTAATATTGTTTATATTCAGTAAGAATTCGGTGTAATTCACTCAAGGGACCTTAAAAATGCACAACAACCAATCCTTTCAAATGTCTCATTTTTCTGCAGAAGTATTACACAGTAGGTAAAATGTCTGGTTACCTCCTCCCTGATGAACCTCACAAAGAAACAAATTCCCAACTCTTTTCCTTCATAAAGAGCAGAGCTGCTCACAGGACATCAACTTCAGTCCCTCCTTTCTGCCCTCTCTCTTTAGAAATGGCAGAGAAACAGGGAAGTCTGGGGAGTGACAGCACAGCTCCACACACCTCCTCTCCTTTCCTGGAGGACAGAGAGCAGAGGAAGGTTCACGTCTCCATCCCAAAGCTCCATCCCAGCTCACAGCACAGACCCCACAGCAGACAGTGCTGGTTCTGACTCGGGGGGGGGGAGCACGTCTGTAGGACTGAACAACAACCAACAAAGCCAGGACCTACAAAAATGGTCATTTTCTGCACCTGCCACAACACCCAGTCAGGATTCCAGGTCAGATAAGACACAGAAGCCTCAACAAACTCCTGTCACAAGAGCCAAGCCCGAGCCAGGAGAGAGAAGTGAAGCTCAGCAAAGTTCAGTTACAACTTTGCCTTATCAAGCTTTAGCATTTCTGTTTGTCTCATCCTGCAATACCAAAACGACTTTCAGGAACAGGAGACTCTCTTAACCAGGCAATGACATTCTCTTTATCAGCATCTACAGCTCAAGCCACGACATCCTACAGGCTCAGATCACAAAACCAGCCACACAGACTGAACCCAGAGCTTGGCCATCCACAATTTTGGTTCTCACACTCAGCAAACTTGAGCCCAATTCCATCTCCCAGCCAACCAACAACATTCTCACCATCCTTTCCATTCTCCATCGCTGGGAAAGTCTGTAATTCACCCTGTGCACAGATGGACCATCACAAACACAACGTTTTTACATGCACTCCTTTCATGTCCACGCAGGCAAACCAAGGCATATTCCAATACTGTTTCCCAACAAATTTCTGCCCTTTAATTGGGCAGAAACTTAATAACCCAATCCTTGTGCCTACATGTTCTTCTGCTTAAACTTTGAAGCCAAGACAATTGGTGTTTAAATTTTATTAAGCAATAGTTATTCAGACATCTAACATTAATCTATTATCATTCTGACTTCCTCACATTAATTTACTTTCAAAAAAGACATCATTACATTTGAGTGTTATGAACTCTGTGGCATCAGGATTAAGAAAGGAGTCACTTGACAGAAATTCTTTGATAAATCTGCTCTGCATAAGATTTGAAACAGCAGACAAGGTTTTAATGAGGTGCCATCTAAACGAAGAGTGAAAAGGCAAAAGGGAAAATCACATTCAAGGTTCACATCATTCCCCCATCTTAACTACAGAAAAAGGAGAGAAAAAGTTTATCAAATACTTTACCCTGGTTTAACTGTCATTTCCTCCAGCTGTACTCAAATATCATCTGCCTGCACTGTCTCACAAGACATTTATCTTGGACTTCTTATCGTGACCAAGGTTCACACATTCTGCTGCACCACACACTGAAATGAGAACCAGGGTCTGAGGCCATGAATTCTGCCACTCTCCAAACCACCTGGGACTGGTGTCACTGCTGGCAGTAGCGAGGTCTGCTCAGTGCACCCACTGACAGCACCTCTGCCCTTCCCTCACTGCTCCAGCACAGCTTGTTTTCCAAACACAGCCTTCATTTGATGCATCTTCACATCACAAGCACCACTAACAAAATATTTCAGGGCTGTTCATACATCCCGTGCCCAGCTCTCCTTGGTTCTTAAAGCAAAAGGGAAATTTTACAATTCCAGAGGTTGGTTTGGGTGTGGGTCCAAGCCCCATCCACGGCAATGTCCACAGCAGCTCCCAGTCCATGCTGTGCCTCTGCCCTGCCCGTTCTCCTGGCTGTGCTCACACAGGAATTTATTGGAGCTGGTTATGCTGAATTTGGGAATCTGTGCAGGTTCAAAATATGTGTTTTGGGAGTAGGGTTACTTTTAAATACAGGTAAGTTGGATGTTCCACAGCCCCCAAAAAAGTCTTATCAGCATTAGAGAGCAGGAACAACTAACCTGATTAAAACCTGTTTAACAACAAAACCAACAAACAAACAAAACACAACAAAATTCCACAGAAGTCTCATTAAGTTACTGCCTGTTTTTTGCATCAGACTTTGTAACAGGCAAAAGTAACGTGGTTGTGATGGTTGGAAGAGCAGAAGGATGCTGGGGAGCATGTCAGCAGAGCAGACAGACTTTAAAACTTCATTGTATGATTTAACTCTCCTCAGAACCCTGTCACAGAAAGACAAGGAGACCCAAAGAGAACTGTGTTTCCAGGCTGTTCCCAGAACAACTGAAGGGGGTGGAAGAGAAACATTAAAACCACCTGAGCTGATGCACATCAGTATCAACATATTTTCAAAATTATTATCAATATATTACTATCAATATATTTTCAGAAGGGGTGGGTTGAACTCTCTCAGCACCGGTGCTCGCCCTGGCAGCTGCAGCAGTGCCAGGATTGCTTCACAGCTTGAGGCAGACTCTGTAAAATCCACTATTTTGAGTACCAAAAAAGAGAGAATACAGATTTTCCCCTCCCTGTTTTCAGCCCTACCTTGCATGCAAAGAATTTACCAAAGTCATCACCATCTTCTACCTGTCTAAAATCATCTGTTGGTATGTGAATGATGTGACAGCTCTGAGACCTGAGATGCTTTCTGCTAACTTAAAACTTTTTAAATTTAAATACACTAAAAAAGAGAGCACATAGTAGTTACACTCTGGAAAAATCCACTGGGGAAGAGGAACATTTAAGATTTGCAGACAAAGCAAAAAAAAAATTTGGAAGTGAGAGGAAGGGACCAGAACTATCTACAGAGGGAAGCTGAAATGCAGCAGGAAAACCACAGCTTTGATGTGCTGTTCTTCCAAATAAAGGCTGCTTAAAAAAGATGGAATGTTTTAACCTTTCATCCTACCTACTAAATGCCACCTGTACTTTATAACTCCCTTAAGCAGATTGAGAAAAACATTAACATCTCAGCTGCCACAGAGTATCAAGGCTTTCAGTGTAGCATCTGTTACTTCAGGAAGACAGTTGATAAATGTTAATTTATCATAGAATATAGAGCTACATAAACTCTTTTAATCAAATGACATGACCTCATTTTCCCATAATGATGGTGTTTGGGTTTCCCCCCCTCACAGTTCTTACAGCTTTTCTACTTTTCTGGATGTGGCCTTAAAACAAAGTCATGCTGTTAACAGGGATTTAAGCACCAAAAGGAAGCTGAGGGACCAAGGACAGCCTGGACAGCCCAAGTCCCAGGCAGGGCAGTCGGGATCACTCTGTGCCTCAGAGGGGATCATTATCAATAATAATTATTAAGAATCATAGAATGGATTGGGTTGGAAAAGACCTCCGAGATCATCAAGTCCAACCCTTGGGCCAACTCCACTCCCTTTACCAGCTCATGGCACTCAGTGCCACGGCCAAGCTCAGTTGAAAAACCTCCAGGGATGGGGAATCCACCCCCTCTCTGGGCAGCCCATTCCAATGCCTGAGCACTCTCTCTGCAAAGAAGTTTTTTCTGCTCTCCAACTTCAATTTCCCCTGGCAGAGCTTGAGCCCGTGCCCCCTTGTCCTACTGCTGAGTGCCTGGGAGAAGAGACCAACCCCCACCTGGCCAGAACTTCCCTTCAGGGACTTCCAGACAGTGCTGAGGTCACCTCTGAGCCTCCTCTTCTCCAGCACAAACACCCCCAGCTCCCTCAGCCTCTCCCCACAGCACTTGTGCTCCAGTCCCTTCTCCAGCCTCGTTGCTCTTCTCTGGCCCCGCTCCAGCCCCTCAATATCTTTCCTGAACTGAGGGGCCCAGAACTCAACACAACACTCAAGGTGTGGCCTCCCCAAGAACTCTCATTCTCAGAAGATAAATAAACAGTTTTTGGTCTAACCACACCAAAAATGTAACTTTTGCATTTGACACACGAGTCAAGGAGCTGTGCCAGCTGGTGAGGAGCTGCTGCTCCCCACGGGAGGTGGAACAGGAGCTGAAAGACCTGACAGGCACAAAACTGCAGGGCACAGAATCCCAACAACGCTTCCAATTCACAGCCAGAGAAACTCTGACTTTTGCCACTGGAGCAAGTTCAGCCTTTTGCTGCACGGAGTTAAAAACAAACATTGCAAAAGCTGTGTCAGCCCCAGCTGAATTTCCAAACCTTTCCTGCAAGAGCCCAGTGCAGCTCACATGGTCTGGGGCAGGGCTGGAGCCTGGAAACACCTCTGGAACAGCCCAAGCTGCTCCAACAGCCACGGGAATTACACGGCAAGAAATGCTCCTCATTCCCAGAGCTCCCAGGGATGTGTCGGACTGAGCAGCTCCAGGTAAACAGTCTGTGCCCTCTCAGGCACCCGGCACTGGGGGCAGCTCTTTGTGGGTGAATGAATTGAATTATACAATAACATTAATTTGTTAAAATGTAACTCACCATTTATAGTGAAAGTCACATGTAATAATTCTTTTTACATTTTCTAAGTTCATATATAAAATTGAATAGCAAGAAATCAGTGCATTAGACCAGCCAAGATCCAAATTTTGTACTCTGAAATAGAAATGAACATCAAACCACATCCATTCCTGACCATTTTCAGCTTTTGAGTCTGTCAGTAAATCTTGACCGGACATATTTCAACAGTCCTCTGAATAAACAAAACAAACAAACAAAAACAACAACAACAAACAAAAACCCAAAACTAAATCAATAACAACGGCAAAAACAACAACAATAAAAACAAACAAACAAAACAAAAACAAAAAACCAAACCCCAGACCAAACAAAAACCACCCAAACAAAAATCAACACAGACTATTGGGGTCCATTAGGTATGTGAAGAGGCTGCTGTGAAAACACCCCTGAATGGCAATTCAGCACAGATCTTACTTCATGTGTTCAGGAAATAATGCAATTTTTTCCATTAAAAAAAAGAGAACCTGAAGAAAAAAAAGAAGGAAAATAATGAAGAAAGCTGGATTTTAGGGGGTTATTAGTGATTAACAAATTTAAGCTGAAGACTACTTGTTAAAACTCTCCTATTAAAACATATTTCTGGTAATTATTGGCTAAGAATGTGTCACACTGCAAACTCCTTACTTGTATTTTTTGCTCATTAAATATAATTAGTGCAGCTCTTTCAGCACAAGTAATCATTGCTCCAGGAAAAACCTTCTCACCCTTTATCTTTTAAAAGCTTTTTTTACACCAAAGCCCAGAGTTTTCATCCTGTCAGATCAATGCTTTAATATGATGCTAATTTATCCTACTGGCATCAGAGGGATAAAATTAAATATCAATTAATTAAATTGAAATATATTAATTAAATATAAATCCAGAACTTCATCAGGCCATTTAAAGCAATATTCCAAACAGGAACAGTGTAAGAAAGACTCACAAACCACAAGTGAACTGGAGGGTTTAATGGTAAATCTCAAACACAACTTCTCAGCCACTCAAAAATACAAAAACCTCCTCAAAACACATGGATAAAACTATCAGCGACCTCCATTCCACACAGGACCACACAGAACATCAAAAGGCCCCATGAGACAGAAAAATATCTCTGTATCTGTCCATTTTATCTCCTCTTGGGCAATCTTTGTGCTCCAAGGCCTGTGAAGTCACAAGAATAAAATAATATTAAGACATCTTTGTAAAACTGAGCATTTTTCACTCACAGCAATTTCCATTTGGTCAATTTGCTTATTTGTGCCAAAGCACAGAACAACTTTCTAAAGTTACAACATGTCCCTCCCTTAAGTCCTTTAACCTGCTTCCCACATTTAATTCTTCGGAAATTTTTATCTTAATGGCTCATTTTTTTCAAATTTGGATTTTGACAAAACATTTTTTTAATTATCTTTAAATAAGGAACTGCTTTTGTCAATAGTGATGCAATGCTGGAAATTAACATTGGCAGATCTCTGGCTTTTTTCCCCTGCAGAAACGCTGGTTACTCCTCTGCCCGCAAACCACTCAACATCACACAAACTAAACTCCCATTCTGATGTAGCTTTTCTGGTTTGCTGTCAGCCCTCCCTGCAGGAAAAACAACATTTCAGAAGGGTTTAGGTGGGAAAAGCCCTCCAAGCCTATGGAGTCCAACACTGCCCATGTCCCCAGGGCCACATCCACACATCTGTTCAGTCCCTCAGGGATGGGAATCCAGCCCTGCCCTGGGCACCTCTGCCAGGGCTCACAGCCCTTTCCATGAGGGAATTTTTCCAATATCCAACCTAAACCTCCCCTGGCACAGCTTGAGGGCTTTTCCTCTTGTCCTGCCCCTTGTTCCCTGGGACAACCCAAGCTGCTCCTTTGGGATTTCCTTCTTAACATTTCCTTCCTACTCCATTATTTCCTCTGCAGCCAAACTACACAAAGAGAATTGTGGGCTCTTATCTCTTCATCCTCCTCGCTTTAATGATTTGTGCACATCAAAGCCTGATTAAAACCATTTAAGCACTTCCATCACTGAAATCTCTTTAACGTCTTTTGGAAATTAAATTAAATGCAGAATCAAAAAAAACCTCCATGTGAATGTACCAAGCTGGACAATTATGATCAGATTTGAGCTTCTATAGTGATGTCAGCATAGGTGGGGACCCTCGTGGAAATACACAGTATTTTGCAGCATAATTTATATAAAAATCCAGCAGACAACCAATATAAATATTAACTTGCAACAGGATTACACTAAGGAAAGTGAACACCAGGAATTTCAAAGGAAAATTAAGTGAAATATTGAATGACTGTTCAATGACATGAAATTTCCACAGGAAGCAACTGTTGGGGAAAATAATCTACTATGGAGCAATTTACCTCTGAAATCTTAGAATCCAAGCTAAGGACAAGTGTAAACAATTTTTCCTGTCTCAAGAGTTTCACTGGTCTCAAGATTTTAACTGGTCACTGGTTAGAAACAACTATTTTCCCAATGTTTGGTTCTGAAAATAAAACATACTACTATTTTTCCTTAAGGTTGGAAAATGTATGTAAGTAAAAGGATGTTGGATCCAGCCATAGTGAGATACCAAGTACCTGCTTACTTTTCCAGGAGATGCCAAAGTGACACCAAAACCAAATCATTTTAATACCATAAACAGCAAAAGTTACAGAGTTTTAAAAGCTCCAAGTTTAGGGATCCCCTTTGGTTTGACACATTCCCTGACACTCTTCCCAATCCAGCAGCCACCCCTGGAGCTCCAGGAGGGGCACAAACATCCCAGGGCTCATTTCTGCCCCTCCACAAAAAAAACCCACTAAAAGCTGAACAAAGTTTCCAGTCCTAAGACAAACAACTTAAAGCTGTTCTTGGAAACGGCAGATAATGGGGGCACATCAATCCTTCAGGGACACACTGAGGGGAACCACACCAGGATCCTGCATCGTCTCCTGCCTCCAGTTTTTATGTTCCCAGTGTAGCAATGGGAATAAATAGTGGAAAACTGCTGTGGGGCTGTAGAGGACACACATATCCACAGGGAGAGATTTGGAATGATAAAGAGTCTCTCCTGGAAAACATGATCACTACAGGATTACAACATCAGTTAAAGTACACTCCGTATTTGTTTAATTATAAAACATGAAAGCAGCACGTTCAAGTAATTTATCAATAAATGTTATGACATGAATAAAAACTAAGAGGGACTATTAAAAAACCCCAAATCAATAAAAGGGGACTCTGAGCTGTCTTGTGAGGCAGAAAGGAGTGCTGGAAAATTTCTCTTAATGAGCTGTTAACAGAAGAAAATTAGTTCAAGACTTCAGGGCAAGAACTTCCTTTATCCCATGTTTGTAAAGTACAAGAGCACAAGGAGATTTTTTTTTCCTGCTGGTACCTGGTGCTACTGGCAGTTAATAACCTGGGCTTTACATTCATCAGCAAGAATTAATGAACCAAGTAAGAACAAGAGACACAACAACCTGAAGAACTACAAACACGCGGGGAGAAAAGACAGATCACTGAGTTAGGGAAAAGAGAGACTTGAAACACCCAGCTGGAGAAAGAAACTTGGAAAGTGGTAAGAACCTGAGAGCCTGGGGAGATGGCAGACACCAAATCAGACACGAGTGCATGAGGCAAACGACCTCAGAGCTCCGGGGAGCACGGAATTTTGGCCGGCACATCCGAGGCTGGCATAGCCCCAGCACAGGAAGCCGCGGCCGTGCCACTCTGGGCTCGGTGCTGGGGCCTCAGAGAGCACCAGCCTACCCACAACGGGAAGGGTTAATGCAGCTGGAATATGCACAGCTGGTCCAAGGATCTAAGTAAAGAAGAAACGTGGATCTGAAGGAGAAAGCTCCAGAGCCAGAGACCAGCACAGCTCTCGGTCCAGGGTGACGCCACAGGCTCACGAGAACAGCTCCGTGACAGGAAGGAGCAGGGGCCTGTGCAGTTGTGTGTCCCAAGCAGGGACAGAAGCCCTGTCATTTCACAAGCTGGAGAACATCTCCTTAGTCATTAGTGACTGCAGAGAGGGAACAATCCTGCAAGAGAAGAGTAACTGCCAGAGAAGTTCTTTCATCTTGAGGTTTGCAATTCTATGAACTTGATTCCTTATTTTCTTACTAACACAGTTAGCAATAGATTTTACATACATCTAACCCTGCTCTACCTAAATGTGTTCTGTTAAACTTTCCTGACTTGTTTCCAGACACTCCCTCCTTATCCCAGGCCTCTCCATCTCCCCACAACTCTGTGTGTTCTGTTCTCACAGTCGAGTCAAGATGACACCAACACTGCTTCGTTCTTGGTACGACCTCTGAGACAGACACAGAACCAAAAGACAAGGCAGACAGGTGGTCTCACAGAACAGTCTGGGTTGGAGGGACCTTCAAGATCAGGCAGTTCCACCCCTTGCCATCGGCACCTTCCACTCGCTTCTCTGGGCAACCTGTGCCAGGGCCTCACCACCGTCACAGGGAAGGATTTCTTGTTAATCTCTAATCTAAACTCAAATTCAGTTATCTGATCTCCAGTTTGGTTATTTCTAAGCCTCCGCTGAAGGTAACTGTGAGACTGTAGTAAAGTGAGAGAGAAAGGAAATACGGCTGTAGAACAAACCACATGTGAGTAACAAACTGAAATTACGTGGCCAAGAACAGTTATTGCCACAGAAAAGAGACCTCAGAGTCACCAAAAATCTCAAGGCTGTTCTGACACCCTCACACAGGCAGACCCCAAACACCACACTGCAACAAACAACTCCCAGCTCTGCACTCGTTGCTGGAGCCTCTTGAAAGCTGCTCATCCTCTTTTCAGGTACTCAAAAAAGGCCAAATCTGCCCATGGCAGAGGTGCTGCTCTCAGGATTTAACCCTCAGTATTTCCACCCTCAATGCTCTTAAATTTCTGTTGATCCAGGGCAAAGAATAAGAGCAGTAATAAACTCACAAACCAAGAAGATGAGCAGGAAGAAAAGCAAGGGAGGCATCAGAAACAGTCACAGGCAGTTGTGGCCCCTCTCACAGAATATGAAAATATGGGAGGGGGGCATTATGACAGCAGAGTCACCCTCACCTGGCACAGAGTGCCCTTTCTGCTTCAGAGATCCGAGAGCAGCTCCCTCATTCAGCAGGACACGAGTCACATCTGCCCTCTCACATCTGACATCCAGGAGCACCTACGCTGGAAAATGACGTGCGGCAGAATGTCCATGCCAGAAGCCACAGAGGGAAGGAGGAACTGGTGTGCACAAGCCACACGGACCAACTGGAGCCTCAGGACAGATTTCTGCTCCAGCTATTTACCTACAAATCCCCCAAAACACAAACTCTATGGCTTGTGCAGATAAAAACCTGTGGCACCTTCTCATTAAGTGGTGGGTCATAACCATGCCAAATCATCTGCACATTCCAGCTTCCTCAAAAGACATCCTAGAAATCCAAGTAATATTTCACAGGGGGGTTATCATGTTTTATCAAGTTCAGATTGTTAGAACTAGGAAGAATGCAGATCATACAAATACAAATCAGTTTTGGGTTCCTGTGTGGCTTCTTGCACAAAAACTTGGCCCAGGGGCTCAGTCTCACTCTCTCAATGTTTGAGACAAGAAGAAAAGTCATAGAACAAGGAACTGCAGAGAGGTTTAAAGGACGTATCAGAAACCTGAGACAGTTTTGAGACTAGAGCTGAAATTCGCTGCTTTCTTTCATCGCAGTTAAAACTGTTCTGGAGTCATGGGAGCAGCTTTGGGTGCCACAGTATCAGAAAGATCTGAAGTTTCTCGAGAGTGTCCAAAGGAGGGACACGAGGATGGTGACGGGTCTGGAGGGGCCCTATGAAGAACAGCTGAGGGCACTTGGCTTGTTCTGGGAGGAGACTGAGGTCAGACCTCATGGGGTCTGCAGGTTCCTCATGAGGGGCAGCTCCAATCTCTGCTCTGTGTGACCATGACAGGATCTGAGGGAGCAGCTGGAGCTGTGTCAGGGCAGGGTTGGGCTGGATATCAGGAAAAGGTTCTTCCCCCAGAGGGTGGTGGGCACTGACCAGGCTCCCCAGGGCAGTGGGCACGGCCCCAAAGCTGCCAGAGCTCCAGGAGCGTTTGGACAGTGATCTCAGGGACAGGGTGGGACTGTTGGGGTGTCTGTGCAGGGCCAGGGGTTGGACTGGATGATCCCTGTGGGTCCCTTCCAGCTCAGGATATTCCATGGTTCTATGACTCCAGCTGGTGAATAGAGGAGAGTTTGCTCTCGCACAGAGCTGCAGATACACTGTGCAGCAGCCAGGAAATTATAAAATTTGACATTGATACATTAACAAAGCAAAGATACTGATAAGACCAAAAGGTAACATTTTCTTTTTTTGTTCCTGACCAACAAGACCTGCCTCAGTCCAAGCAGCTCCAGTGCAACCCCCTTCGCTGGGACTGTCTCACACCTGCCAAGGCCACAACAGCAGCCCCGGGAGTTTAATCACATTTCTCTCGTTAGAGGAGACAACCAAATGGCAAATCCAATGCACAACCACTCCCTCAAAGCACTTCACTGGACCCAGTTCTGCAGTAACACCCCCAGGCTGCAGGGACCCAAGAGTAGAATTCAGGAGTTTTAGAGAAATGCCAGGAACTGGAAATACACCTGAGAGTTCAGCAGCTGGGAGGGAGCTGGCAATAAGGTGACAAATGCATGCCCAGGCATAAGCAGAACAAGTTCATTTCAAAGAGTGATGCTGGGGAAGGGCTTGTTCAGCCCCACAGGGGCAGGGGGGTCTGACTGCCATCACTGGAAACATGGCAATGTTTAAAACCCCCACTCTTCCTAAGAACATCATCAAACAAGTCTGTGTAAGGCAAGGAGAGGGGATGGTGGCGCAAGGGGGTCCCACACTGCCCCTTTCCCAGCCCCCATTCCATTGTACATCAATTTCCCAGGCTGTACCTGAGACATGGGTACAAACACTCAGTTTTTCCCCAAAATTAAGTTATTCACTCGCTCATTTCAAGAAGAGACTCAAAGAAACAACACTGAAAGCACCAATGCCTGGCTTACTCATCTCAGCACTTTCTTGCTTTGTTTCGTTCATTGGAAAAGGGGCAAGACTCAGCCAAGGCTCACGGAATGTTCAGCGACTGCTCTTCTGATCCCCGAGTACAACAAAACCCCGCCAGGGACGAGCTTTATGTAACAGCCCTCCCCTCACTCACACCCGGGCCGTGGTTGTGGCCACAACCCCCTGCCCTGCCCTGCCCGGGGCAGCCCCTGCCCCGACCCCCCTGCCCTGCCCCGGGCAGCCCCAGACCCCCCCGAGC
>VWZD01000569.1:877148-890522 GCA_013396695.1 Sakesphorus luctuosus | reverse complement strand
GCTGGCGGCTCGCAGGGGTCGGGCAGGGGTCGGGCAGGGCCGCGGGGCTGCGCTGGGCCGGGCCTGGGGCCGGTCCCGGTCCCGATCCCGATCCCGCCTGGCGCTTCCCGGCGGCCCCCGCGCGCCGCCGCCGCCCCGATCACGTGACACGCGGGGGCCGCCCACGTGACCACAGNTCACGTGGCACAGCGCGCGAGTGCGGGCGCCCCCTGGCGGAGGCGGAGCCGCGGGAACCTCCGGGAACATCCCGGAAACATCCCGGGGCCGGAGGGGACACCGGAAACATGCCGCGAACATCCCAGGGCTGTAGGGGACAGCGGGAACATCCTGGGAACATTCCGGGTCCGGAGGGGACAGCGGGAATAGTCTGCCCTGTGGGGTGGGCAGGCCCTGGCACAGGTTGCCCAGAGAAATTGTGGCTACCCCAGCCCTGGAAGTGTCCAAGATTGGACAGGGCTTGGAGCAACCTGGGATAGTGGGAGGTGTCCCTGCCTATGGCAGGAGAGCTTGGAACTGGATGGGCTTTAACATCCCTTCCAACCCAAAGCATTCTGGGATTCGGTGACACTCTGGCGGTGGTTTGTGCCACACATCTGGTTGGACAAACACGGCTGTGAAGATCCACCTCACACACAAATCTCCTCTCAGTGGCTTTCAAAAGCAAATCCAACCCACGGGGTTAAGTTACGTTGAATCATTTCTTTATAAACCAAATCCCTTTGATTGTGAAACTCCTATTTATTAAGGACTCCTCCCTAAGAACATACATGAATCCACTAATCCACCTGAGACTGTACAATGCACTTCCCTTGTGAGAACCTCTTCCTGACTGGCAGATGTTTGGTTTAATAAAGGCCCAGACTCCAAGACTGGGTTGCCCCTCCTTTCTCCTGCCCTGCCCTCTGTTCCCAGTGTTTCTCCTTGAAAGGTGATGCCTTTCCCCGGAGCTGTTTTCCTGCCAGGCTGCATCAATTGCTCCCCTTCAATGAGCAAAGGCAGCTTTGCTTGGAATGGGAGGGACTGCAAACCAGAGCTGTGCAGGGGCTGTCACTGCTGAGTAAATGTAGAAGTTTCTAGTTAGCAGCGTTTAATAAAATTAATTATCTTGTAGAGCTTTGGGAGACAGTCCTGAAAGAATTGCCTTTCCCTTGGAAAAACAATTTGAATCAAAGCATCCAGCAGGAGATGAGGAAGTGATCCAGTGGCACATGAACCAGGGAAAGGCTCTGGCCAGGCTGGGGGAGTTTAGTAAGAGGTAGAGACAAAGCAGACAGAAAGGGCAAGTAAAAAAGCCCCAAAACAATATAAATATTGTACATTAAATATTTCTTTAAAAAGACCCTGAGTAGAGAGGGGTTTCTGGTTGGACAGCTCAAGGGGAGCAGTGCAAAGGCAACTCCAGATGAAACCATCTGCACACAAACACCACAAATATTTCATATATTTGCAGTAATCATCAACTTAGCAACTACTCTTTAATAACTTATTATCTTTTCCCATTAAATGATTTATTCACTCAACAAGACAAATGATTTTCTGGTAGTTTTATTTACAGTCTGCAGATTGTTCTGTAAAACACAGGAGTGGTCACAGACAGACACACAAACAAATATTTCCAAACATTTAAATAAGTACAGTTTATTCCAAAGTAATTCTACACACTACTTTTCCCCATAAAAATATAAAAAATACTTTAGTTACTGTATTTTACCTAAAGCAAGATATTTAAGGATTTAAGAATTCTTCCATGTGTGATGCCCCCTCCCCAAAAAGGGCACTCCAACAATAAGAAATTTAGGAGACTGCATGACCAGAAAAAACAGGTCACTCCCAATCTGCAACCAGCAATCTCTCTCTGCAGTGTGTTTGGATTCTGCTTTTCTTGGTTCTGTGGGGGTTTTGCACTACTTTGCTTCTCCCCTGGCAGTCCCCAGATCTGTACACAGTCACAGACAGTGCCTGATTCCACTGCACTGGAATTCACCACGTGCCCAACAGCACAGGCTGCTGATCCTGCATTACACACATTTCTTGGGAAAAATACCAAAAGGGGAACACTTTCCTTTGGGAATTTAAATTCTTTTCTGCTTTTCTTATTAAGTATCCAATGAAACAGCCCTTTTCCCACCTCCTTGAAAACAGTGCCCAGTTTTGTTACTATTCCTCTGGTTTACTGACCATATTCTCTATGGGAAGCTGATGGAGTCCTGAAAAACACCCACTCAAGCCCTTGTCTCACTGGGATATGTTTAATTTACAAAAAAAGGCACGAGGATGAAACTGCAAAGCAGCATCAGCCCTAATTCACTGCACTGCTGCTTTCTGACACAGACCCTGTGTCTCAGAAAACACTACAAATACATGAGCCAAGGACACAGGGAGTGAAGAGCCCAAACCTCTGGGCTTGACAAGCACTACACTGACCAGTAACAAATCAACACTAGTTAAATTTCATGTTGCAGATAAGACTTGACCTGGAAGCATCAGGAAAAGCCATCAGAACACAAGCTCAGCAGCACAGAATCCATTTGTCACCAGCGAGATGGAAGGCCCTGTGTGTGACACATTGTGCATTCAGGTTCAACAATGCCACAGCTCCACAGCAGCACTGTAAAACTTCTGCTTTTAACAGTTTAGAGGGTTTTTCTCAATGGAAGTGAAGCTGTCATTAACAGAAGAACAGCACATGATGCACAGCATAATCTGCAATAAAAAGCTCTTGCCTTCCAGCATGTAAACATCGAGGTTACTGGACCTTAGCTCGTATAAACAAATCTGATGATAGAATTCTTTTAGAACTAAAAAAGTAAATTCTTCCATAAAAGGATAAACCACAAAAATACTCTTTCAGTAAGTCTGACGTGCCATTTGATACCTTCCATTTCCTATGAACAACTATGCAAAACACTTAAGAAAGTTTCAGCAGTAGAAATGTTGACCACTGAGCTGTTTGGCCACCGTGTGCTCGACACCTCCGAGCACTGTCGCTGCCTCCACTCCAGTCCTGCCCCACCCCAGGCTATTTCTTCTTCCTCTTCTTTGGGGGCTCCTCATCAGAGCTGCTGTCGGTGCTGCTGCTGCTGCTGCTGCTGCTGGAGGAGCTGGAATCTGAGTCGAACTCGGAAGAGGAGGAAGCGCTGCTGGAGGACGGGGAAGATGAGGAGGAAGAGGAGCTCTCATCACTGTCGCTGTCAGAGGAGGAGGAGGAGGTAGAAGAGTCCTCACTGTCAGAGGATGAGTCACTGGCTGAGCTGTCGCTGCTGCTGCTGCTGCTGCTGCTGCTGCTGCTGCTGCTGCTGCTGCTGCTGCTGCTGCTGCTGGAACTGGTCACACTTTTGGACCTGGGAGAAAAAAACCCAGCTGAGAACAGCCCTGCCAGAGCAGCCCCCATCACACAGTGTGTGTTCTCTGCTGTGTTGCAACCCCAAGATCAATTATCTGGCCCGAACATTTCCAATCTGACAAACTCCTGTGCCCTTCCCTCCCCTTTTCCAACCCTGGACGAATGGATTTTTGCCAATTCAGCCATGGCAGAGGGACACCAGAGACATGACATAATCCAGCAGGACTGCAGAGAGAGGGTAAGTGAGAAAGCTGGCCAGAATCTTGTTCCTAGCAATGAGCAGGGGCTTTACTGACCTGGCTGCAGGAGAATTCTGAATGTCCTGTACTACCAAAACCTCTGGGAAAATTAGCCAAGCTCAGTTCTGTGCTCACCACTGCAACACACAGTGAAATTTGGCCATGTAAGAGTCAGTGGAGGTTTCATCAGTGATTTCAGCAAGGTCAGAAGTGTTCCCAATGAAAACTGTTCTTAGATTACAAATTAGATTGGTGAAGGAACCCAAATTACCTGCCACTACAGGATGCTTTTGTTTCCAGGTGGAGAAGAGGTGGAAACAGTCCAAGACACAACAGAATGATGAACACAGCAAAGAGCATTTCTGTATGCTCTGCACATTTTTTTTCCATGTTTAGTCCTTGCTGAGGCCGTTTGTTCTCAAGATCAACATCTCTGATTAAGTGAGGCAACATGAACTCCAACAATTCAATTCTCACATAGATCTTTCTCCCAAGTCAGTGTAAGGGCATTGATTCATCTCCCTTCCCAAAGTCAACCAAAGGGCACGCAAAAATGTAACTTACAATAATACAGAATCTCCTTTCCATTGGAAAATTAACATAGTATTTTTTACCAGAGAGCTGTTTAACTGTAACAACTCACGAATGCCCATGTTAAGGTTATTAGACTGATACTTATTTTATCATCAGCCATGTCAGCTGACAGGTGGGGGGGTGTGTCAAGCCACAACCATGGAAGTTTTTATAATACATTCAAAACCTGCTATCTCTCTGTGTGCAGACACAACTGCTGTTTATTACAGATAAATCTATAAGGGCTAGTTAAATACTTATTGCTTGGGAAAAACTAGTTTTAAGACGAGGAAAACAAAACAAAACAATAAAACTAAGCCAAAGCAAAAGAAAAAAGGAGGAGTAGTTTCAATGGTAATTGAAATGGTAACAACTCTGAACATCTTTTTCCTGATCACCTCTCACAGCATCCAGAGCAGCAGCCCATGGACATCCAGTGTTCAGGTTACAATCCAAACCCCCATCACAGAAACATCAGAATATTGCACTTAAAGCTGTTTCTCTTGGAGAAAAGCAATAGCTGGATCTGGGAGAGGAAACAGGCAGGGACTTGTTTTCAGGTGATGTAACCTGTGGCCTGTTGGTACTTCCAGGAGGATGGAGATGGCAAATACAAAATGTAATGTGAAGTGGGTAACGTGACAATGCCGATTCTACAGGTTGGGAGCTGCAGATTTTGGATCTACCACACCATTGTCAAAGTACAGAATTCCTCCAGCAGATAACACACCTTCTCCTCAAAACAAGTTTCCCAGAGTAAATCCCTCATGTGTCGCTGTGCCCCAGCTGTGGGACAAGAGCTGGTGTAACCCAGGCTGTCACCCTGCCTGCCCAACATCTTTGGGGACTGAAACCCTCACAGGTGCCACTCACACCCAACTACAGCTCTGGGCACAGCCACAGCTGGGCCTGAGGAAACACGTGAGTTAGAACAGATCCCACCCTTCAGACAGGTGGATTCATGTGCAATCCAGTACAAAGTGGGCTTTCCATGGATAGGCAGAGTGTGCCAGGTGGGAATGCTGAAGGACACGTGCACCTGGAAGGCAGCTCTGTGTCACCTGAGGTCACAAGACTCTGCAGCAGCTGCTTTGCCTGAGCTTGTTTTTCTGGTTGAGGCTGAGCTCACTTATTAGTGTTTATATCAAAACAAACACACTCTGTGTAAAAGGTTCGTGCTCCTCCTGCCAGAGCCCAAACTCTTGCACAGCTTTATTTTAAATCTGGAACATACATATTCAGTGGTAACTCTCTGCTGAATTGTCCTCATTTAATGCTTACCATATAATAAAAACATAACTAGTGAACTATTAGTTGTTTATATTCATGGATTTGGAGCTTGCATAAAAATGGGAGAATAATTCAAATCTCAAAGTGTTTTAAAATTTCAAAGAAAAAGTGACCAAACCACCCAATTCCTCAAAAACCCTTTTGCAGTGGTTTGGAGCTGCAATACTGTGAAAATAACTCTGCCAGTAGAGGCTGCAGCAGCTGAGGAAGGTGAGGTAGGAAAGGGCCCGTTTAGAAATCAGTCGATTTATGATCTCACCAGTCTTAAGTAACTCCAGCAATAAATGGGCACTACTGAGAAAGGAGCCTGTGATAAAACACTCTCTGAAAGCCAAGCATTCCAATAAAGCCACACTCCACACAGCAGCCTGAAACAGGCACGTCTTATGGATCTGCTGTGCCTTGGTCACTGACTGCCACACACAGCAAGAGGCCTCCTGAAAACTGGTTTTGGATCAGATTTAGAGATCCGACATCTAGATGGGAGGAGATACTGAGGCTGTTACTGGACAGACATTCCCCCCTGGGGTAAAACTCGATCAGCAGGAATGTTACAGCCACAGTTCTGGCTGTTCCTCTGCTAATAAAGCAAATTCCCAAGCAAACATTAATGCAAAGTGAAGTACAAACAATGTCAAAAGAGTTCTTGGCTCCAACTAATACCTGAAGAAGGGGAAGGTTTATTCCCTGGATATTGGGTTGGGATTGAGGTGGTTTTATTTGGTTTTGGGGTTGGGTTTTTGGTTTTTAGATGCTTTACTTCATTCTCCAGGCAAGACTGCAGAGAGGGAGAGGCAGCTGCCAAGAGGGAATGAAAACAACAAAAGACAGAGCAGGATGGGCAGGTGGAGCAATGACAGACCAGGAAAATCTGTGCCAGCCTTGCACAACTGTTTCAGAGACACTTGATGGACTTTGAGGCAGAAATAAAAGTATTTTTATCATTAAAGCAAGATCATGCAGAGGTAGGACAATCAGGAGGAAGCAAAGCAGAGAACAAGGAGTTTGGAGTTTTTGGGCAGGGAGGAATAGAACTTCTCCAAATGTCTGTCAGACAAAAGCCTGTACCAGGCTCAGAGCAGTAAAACCAACACTTACGTGCAATGTTGACTTTCCCCACCCTCTCCCAAGCTCCTGATGCAACACCCAGGGCAGGAGCCCAGCCTGGAACAGCTGCACCATTTGCCATCAGTCCCACATACCTTTTTTTCTTGGTCTTCTTTTCTACAGCACTTTCTCCAGCACTAATTAAGGGGGGAAAAATAATGGCTTTGATTAATGCAGGAGGAAAATGAAATAAGTAACAGCATAGAGGGGCTGAGTTTAGTATGAGCAGAGTGGTGTCCCCCTGGCAGAGCCAAAAGGGCACCAGGCAGCTCTTCTGAGTCCTCTGCAAACCAGAGCAACAACTACAAGGTAGGGGAGAAAAAAAACCAAAACCAAACAGCAATTCACCTCCAATTTCCTGTGTTGTGGACACTTTACTCTAATCTTTGCTTCATTTTATATGAACAGCATTTTGGAATAGGAAAGGCACAGGAGAAAAGGACAAAAAGATTGTACAGAACTACATTTAGCAATAACTGAATCGATTGAAACAATGGGTAAACCACTAATTAGCCTGTAGGTCTCACATTTCTGTCAAGTACAAAAAGAAACAGAAAATCTATTTATATTGATGCTTTCCACATGTGTGTCTTTCAGATTTCCACTGTTCATCCACTCACACAAAGTTTTAGAGGTGGCACAGAAGAAAGTTTCTTTTAACAAAACACAGGGAATTTTTTACATTTTTTAAAGCAACCCTCACTGCTGGATTTTCTTTTTTTAAACAAAACAAAATTCTTTCAGTCAATCACACCAGTCAGGTGCTGTTTTCAATCCACTGCAGATACACAGCACATAATTCAACGTGGAATGTACCTGTGTGATTCAAGGATTCCCTCATCACATCCTTACAACACAACCTGCCACTGACCTATCAGGAAGTTGTACATTGTCATGGTCCAGGATACTTTTTTTGCTCAACTTAAACCTGTTATTAAAAGGCATTTAAAATACGTAAAAATAGAAATGAAAACTGGAAATATAGTCCATTCAGACCTCAGGAACCAGTATGTGTTGATAAAGACCCCAGAAAGGGTAGAAATAAGACAGTGTTAAGTGTAACTTACAATGTATTTCAATAAAAGTTTAATGCTCTTTGTAAGCCAGAAAAATGAGATTTTTCCAATGTTTCATTTGCACATGTGAAAATAAAACAATGTCATCACACAGATGAGTTTTTCACACTCCCCACACTCTCCTGTGGGCAAGAGGAAGATTCACTGATATTCAAATTCCAATCCCAGTTACAATCCCTCCTGTTCACATTTACATTCCTAAGGTCACCAGGTGTTCACAGGTAAGAGAAGTCACTGTGAGAACCAGAATTAAACCCCAAAGCACCTTTGAGAAGACAGGATCTAACTGAGTGTGTGAGTAATCCAGGCACAGGGTGTGCCCCCCTGGTGTGTAAGGTGGGGGTGACCACAGGAGTTTCTGCAGGTGGGAGAGCTCAGGCCCTGCAGCCAGACCCACTCTGGGCACTCCCCGTGGCCCACACTGCCCCCAGAGCCAGAAGTCACACTCTGGGGCGGGTTCAGGGCAGGAACAGCACTCAGGAATGAGCATTCCCCACCTTTGCTCCCCTCCCAACTCCTGCTCCAGGCTGGGCGGGCAGTGAGGGGTTCACTGACACCTCCAGAGTGTCCACTGGCATTGGGGGGTCAACACTGAGCAAACAGAGGGATCCTGGGACAATCATGAAATGAGTTCACGCTGAAAGAGCTTGGATGTGGTTGTCAAAAGTAAATATTGACCTTATTAGGCTGTGTTTGCCTTCTGGTTAATGATTCCTGCCTGGATCTTTAAAGGTGGTGACACAAGTGCTCCCAAGCAGAGCTGTGGGAGACAAAACTTCTCCTGACAAGGAAGAACCTTCCAACACAAGTGATATAAAAAGCAAAAGTGTGACCTAGGAAGTTGTTTTTCCATGAAGAAAAAAGCTTCATCCTTGGAAGTGTAACACTGGCACCTAAGGAACAGGATCCCTCGTGGCACAGCTAAGGAGCTTATGGTTATACAACCCCTGTGAACCAGCCCAGTTTAACCAGGATTAAACTCTGCTCCCACCTAAGGATTACTCATCTGCCATTTACAAGATGACTTTTCCCAGCTCATGCCCCTCACACTGAGGACTGTTACAGCCCAAACCCCTCCCTTTGTGACAGACTGGACAGTCCCAGAATTCCTACATACAATTATCCCACTCTCAGGCTCAAGCACAAGGACCAGGCTACAAGGAATGTCACCCTCGACCACCCTCCAGTGTCAACCTGCAGAATTCACCAAAAATGGGGCAGGAAAGGAAAAGGGAAAAATCTGAGTCTTAAACTTTGCCTAAAAACCTGAGACTCTGAAGAAGTCACTCAAACTCTGTCTCCAAGTGGAGCAAATCTCAGAGCCCAAGCACTCCTGATGTCTGTCTACAGCACTGGGTGATTGTAATTACTTCAGAATTACTCACTGGATCAAAACTAATTTCAAACTCAAACATTTTAAGCCACTCTGATCACAGGCTAATGAGCCTCCACTTCAGTCAGGGTTTCAGCCTGTGACTCACAATTTCTGCCTGAGCTGGAGGTGCTGGCAGAGCCAAAGCAGCCCCGTCTGCCAGGGGTGCCACCCCTCCCTCTCCCACTGGGACAGCACAACAGGTGGGAACACTCCATAACTCACATCCTGGCACTGGGGTGACTCACAGTGGCACCGACTGAGGGCACAGCTCCAAACCCTCAGCAATTCCAGCTGCAAGGGCTGGAGGGGCCCCCCACTGTCCCTGTGGGGCTGAGGCAGCACCTCCCCAGCTGCCAAAGCCAAACTGGAGTTGCAGTGGAAGGAATGACCCTCACACACAGGAACTCCACAGAAAACTGGTGTGATACATTATTTTTTGTTAAAACAATTACTAACCTTGGTGGGAGAACTAAAGTGCACTCAGAGCAAAGCACAGAGGAAATCACACAGCACAGACAGAGTTTCCTTTAAATTCCTCTGTTTATCTGCATCTTCCACTTTCTCAGATGTCAAAACAGGAAATAATTATGCAATTGAGTGAGATGTTGTTACTTGTGCTTGAGAGTTCAAACCACCTGCTGACTCCACTCCCACTGAGCTGTTTAAGCAGAGCAGCTCCCAGGGAGCAGCAGGAGCTGGGCTGGCACTGACACTCTCAGGTGATGCCCAGAAAACCAGGTTTAACTCCACATCCCACCAGCAAACCTGAACAGAAGGGCAAGAATTGCCTCTTTGTTACAAACACATTTACAGTCCCCACACCCACCAGCTGTGCCAGCACCTGAACATGACATCAAGTAACCAGGAAATCCAGGAAACTGTTCCATCAAAAAATGGCTCCCACTATTTTACCTTGGGCCTAGTGGATGTTTTTTGGTTACAGAGAGGCCAAAATACTTACAAGTGTATTTCAGAGGAGCAGGTGTTAATGAAGGACTTAATTTCAGTTAATTAAATGTTAACTTTAATTAACCTGAGTGTACATATCCCACCTAACACACAAATCAGCTCTAACATTAAGCAAACATCACATTCTGGAGGAGAAGACCACAGAAAATGGTCTGGGGCACCATCTTTGCTTCTATTTCATTAATAAACCAGACATTTAATCCTGCCAATCTTACCTCTGTTGCAGCAATAGTTGTTTTTCTTTCTCTTTCAGGATTTTGGCCAGCTGAGCTGTCCTCGAAGGCCTGTGCAGGTACTTTCTCTTCCCTGTACACTCGTATGTCCAGTGGCCAAACTCCAAACACTTCTGACATCTCACATGCTGCTTGTTTGCCTCCCTAGAAAAGGGCACAGTTGTTTAAGTGACTCATTCCAAGTCTGTTCTACCCAGAGAAAAAAACATTTACTTTTTTATCATGTGATTTTTAACAGCATCAAATGATGATTGAAGCAGATGTTAGAGGAGCTCCAGCTCTCCCCTTGGGGAAGGACACCAGCAGTGACATCAGGGACACACAGAACTGAAGCCAACAGATTTTTCCTTTATCAAAACATTTTCACGTGGCCACAATTACACTGCATGCAATTTGCAGGTGGTTGTAGATTACTTCAGGTAAATAACTGAAATTGTGGTGAAAATAAAATGAAATGATGAGATTTTGGCTAACACAGGTAGCCAAAAGCAGCAGGTGTTTTTTTTCAAATGTTAGAATTTAACACTCATGTACCAAACTGCCCAATTCTCACAAACAGCCTGGAACTCTCAGAGGTGCTCCTGGTTGTAGTTTATTTGGATTTACTAAGACTCCTTAAAGCCTGGCAGAAGGTTTATCTCAGGAACAACCAGATTCCTGCTCACTTTGTGCATAATAAACCCAGCCAGACTCCCCTGTACCCTCCAACACCTGCAGTGTCAGTGACATTTCACATCCACGTTTCAGTGTGTAAAACCCTGTGGGTATTTTTAGAAATCCAGGAAGGGAAAACACTCCTATATCCATACTCGAGCTCTTAAGCTGCTGTTGTGCAGCTCTGCAAAGCTGTTTTCCCTCCTCCTTTACAAATAAGGAAACTCACACACAGCCAAGGGACTGCTCAAGGTCAGGGTTAAAATTAGTCCAGAGGCAGGACTGGCACTCCTGCTCAGCTCCCGGGCACTGCTGCCACCTCTTGCCACTTTCTGGTTTTTTCCCAAACACCAAAATACAATTTTTTTCAAGGCCAGCCTATCTGGAATGTCTGTAATCACAGTCTGGCTGTACCAGGAGGCTCCCAGACTGCTCATTTAGTGAGAATAAAGTGACAGACCAGCAGTGAACACTCTTCCCTCAGCAGGAGTGCTGCACCTCCAGCCAAGGTGACCTCAGCACTGTCTGGAACTGCCTGAAGGGAACCAGGTGCGGGTTGGTCTCTTCTCCCAGGCACTCAGCAATAGGACAAGGGGGCACGGGCTCAAGCTCTGCCAGGGGAAATTGAAGTTGGAGATCAGAAAAAAAATTCTTTCCTTAGAGAGTGCTCAGGGATTGGAATGGGCTGCCCAGAGAGGGGGTGGATTCCCCATCCCTGGAGGTTTTTAACCTGAGCTTGGCCGTGGCACTGAGTGCCATGATCTGGTAAAGGGACTGGAGTTGGCCCAAGGGTTGGACTTGATGATCTCAGAGGTCTTTTGCAACCCAATCCATTCTATGATAATTCCTTCTCCCTCAGCCTCAACCACCACCTGTTGTGGCAGTTCCTGAAGGGAACCTTGTTCTGAACATCCATCACTCCTTCAATGCAAAGAGCATTTGGCTTCATCCTCAAGCCTTGGAAATATTCAGCTAAAACTGCACTTAAAAACTAATTAAACTCCCAGCCTGGACAGCACAATGGACTTGACTTGGGCAGGAATGTCTGGGAGGGAACAAACCCAACAGCTCTGAGTGGTTTGTTTGTCCTTGTCCTGCCTTGCCCTTCTGGCTCTGCCACAGCAGCCACACAAGGCAGGGACGACACTCCCTCCTCTTCATCAGCACAAACCCCCCCAAAGTCGATGTTTTCCTCTCTCACAGCAGCCCAGACTCGTCCACAGGAACAACATGGAAGTTTAAAGCAACAACAACATACCCTGATGTTTCCAGAGCTTTGGTTCTGCTCCCACCAGCAGAGCAGAGAATTCCAGGGAAGCTAAAAAGGCCCTCAAAAGAATGTAAGTAAGGACCAGAACACCAGACCTGCTCAACAGCTGCAGATCTGCAAACACATCAGCACTAATGAGTTTAACACTAATGAGAGCACAAAACTGACACAAACTTTTAGCAGAGGATCAGTGATCCCAACCCAGGAGCAAAGGCTGCAGAGGGACAGCTCAGAATCCACCGAGCACATAAAACACATCAAATCTAACAAATAACCCTTGGCTCAAATAAAATAACAACTTAAGAGAGCAAGTTTTCCATGAGTACTTTGAAATCTCAAGTTACTTTCCACTGGAAAACAGAGATTATTAGTAAATCATGGAAAAAAGCAGAAGAATGCAGGAATCATCCACATTCTGCCCAACTCTTGTGAACAGGCAAAAAAGCCACCAAAACACATTCAAAAAGCTGAAACACGAGAAATAAATTAATCCAAGGAAAAAGAAACCCCAAACCCCAACACCCAAACTTTCAAACAACTGCAAGGCCGAGGTCGGCAGCACGTGGGAGTGAGACACTTTTCAAACAAGCACAAACGTGGTTTTCCTCATTTCGGTGCGGGGGGAACGATTTGAGTGCAACCTCCGCATCTCAGCGAACGGCCCTTGCCTTTTCCCCCCTCAATTTCCCCCGCTCTGTAACTGTGTCACAACACGACCCCGCAGCCTGTTCCCCTCCCCTGTCCTGCCCTGCCGGGCGATGTGGGACAGCCCCGCGGCCGCTCCGGCCGCTCCCGTCCCTTTCCCCGGCTCTGGAGCCGCGGGATGCCCCGGNCGCCCCCTGCCGGCCCCGCCCGCCACTGCCGCGCCCGACCCGGATCCCTGTTCTGGTCCCTGTTCTGGTCCCTGTCCCTGCCCTATCCCAGTCCCTGTCCCTGTCCCTGTCCTTGTTCTGAGCCCGGTCCCCGTCCCANGCACCGGGATCCCCCCGCCCAGCGCCGCCCGCGCGCGGGACACCCCAACTCCCCATCGCTTCACCCCGGGAATGTTCCAGGATTCTGGGGGGTTCCCCTGAGCCGAGCAGCGCGGGCGGGGAGCGCTCTGAGCCCCCCGGGCCACTCACGCCTGTCTGCGGGCGATCAGCCGGTGCATGGGCGTCGCCATCTTAGAGCCCGGGACGGAAGTGAGGGCGCCGCGGGGAGTGCCGGGAAGCGTGGCGGGAGCGGGGCATGCCGGGACAGGCCGCC
>VWZD01000569.1:696469-870453 GCA_013396695.1 Sakesphorus luctuosus | reverse complement strand
TTTCTTTCTTTCTTATTTTTTATTTTTTTACTTTTTTATTATTTATTTATTTATTTATTTATTTGGCTTTCTAGGAATTCCTGATCCATAAAAGGACTTTTCTCCAGCACACCCACAAAGCACTTGGTGGCCAAACACTGCCCTGGAAAACACGATGTAGCTGCACACACCCAAACTACAGGGAGAGTGGCCCAATGAGATATAATAATATTAAAATTTTATATGTTGATTACAGGCCAAATTTATTGTAAATCCCACTGGGTATAAAAAAAATCATGCACCAAATTTTATTGGCAGCAGCTGAAGCTGCATAGTTGGAACCACAATGACTTTTAACCACATTCTCAAACTATGAAACTACGAACTCAGCCTTGGATTTTCTTCTGTAATTCAGGAAACATCAGAACACAGAATGGCAGAATGGTCTGGGTTGGAAAGGACCTCAAAGCTCATCCCAGGCACTCAGCAATAGGACAAGGGGGCACGGGGGGCTCAAGCTCTGCCAGGGGAAATTGAAGTTGGACATCAGAAAAAAATCCTTTCCAGAGAGAGTGCTCAGGCATTGGAATGGGCTGCCCAGAGAGGGGGTGGATTCCCCATCCCTGGAGGTTTTTAAACTGAGCTTGGCCGTGGCACTGAGTGCCATGATCTGGTAAAGGGACTGGAGTTGACCCAAGGGTTGGACTTGGTGGTCTCGGAGGTCTTTTCCAACCCAATCCATTCTGTGATTCTATCTCGGTCCAGCCCCTGCCCGGGGTGGGAACATCTCCCCCCAGGCCAGGCCGCTCCCAGCCCTGTCCAACCTGGCCTTGGACACCAACTTGGACTGCAAGAGACAATTACTCAGGACTAGTTTAAGTCTTTTTATGCAGAAATTGCCTTTCAACAAACTGTAATTTTATTATTATTACATCTCATGAGAGCTGTTTCCATCCACCCCCATCCCTCACCCTCAGGTCGTTACACTAGGAGAGGGGGGAAAGCTTCACTGAACAGCTTTCCTGCAGCACCACCAGCCTCAGCCCCACAGGGGAATAACTCAGCAACCTCTGCAGCGCTGCCAAGTCGTGACTCAACCGCCTTTGTGTCCCATTCCTGGAATACTTTGCAAAGAAACAACTTTGCAAGGAAACAACTTTCCATGGAGGGAACAGGCGGCGCCTCAGCCCCCGCGCGCAGCTCTCGCGAGATTTGCGCCGCCCTCAGCGCCGCCCGGCGCGGCCCGACGGGATCTTTCGAGAATTGCGGCCCGCGCGCTCCCCCCTCAGCGCCGCCGCCATGTCCGTGGTGGGCATCGACCTGGGCTTCCAGAGCTGCTACGTGGCCGTGGCCCGCGCCGGCGGCATCGAGACCGTCGCCAACGAGTACAGCGACCGCAGCACGCCGTGAGTGAGCCGGGGAGCCGCGCTGAGGCGGCGGGGAGGCGCCCGCGGGGCCCGGCGCGGCGGGGCCAGGGAGGGAGGGAGGGAAGCGGCGGGCCCGTGAGGAGCGGAGTGTAAAGGGCTTAGAGACAAGCGGCAAAGCATTGCAGATACGGGGCACCCGCTCTGCTCTCTGCCTTTCACAGAATCGCAGAGACAGTGTTAAGGGCTTGGAATGGACCTTAAAGCTCATCCAGTTTCACCCCCTGCCATGGGCAGGGACACCTTCCAGTGGGAGTAAAGGCTGAGAGAGTTGGGGCTGTTCAGCCGGGAGAGGAGAAGGTTGGGTGGAGACCTCGGAGCCCTTTCCAGTGTCTGAGGGCACCTAAAGGAAGCCGCAGAGGGATTCTTCATCAGGAACTGTGGTAGCAGGATAAGGTTCAAACAGACAGAAGGGAATTTTAGTTTAGATAAATGAAGAAATTCTTCTCTGTGAGAGCACTGAGGCCCTGGCAGAGGTTGCTCAGAGAAGCTGTGACTGCCCCATCCCAAGGGCAGACTGGACGGGGCTTGGAGCAACCTGGGATAGGGAAAGGTGTCCCTGCCCATGGCAAGGGGAACTGGATGGGCTTTAAGTCCCTTCCAACCCAAACCATTCTCTGATCCCACTATTCGATGTGATCACAATATTCAAACCCTGCTCATGTGATGAGCCCTCCCAGCACGTTTCTCAAGAAGATTGTGCATTGCTTCTGTTTAACAAAACTTCCCAAGAAAGAGAGAACTGGGATGAAACTCTTAACAAATTAATTGCAAAATAAAAATGTGAAAAGAACTTAAAGTGTATCAAACCTGGAGCAGAACTGTTGGGAAAGCTGTCTTAGAAGTGTTTCTGCAGCTTCCCCTGTGTCGTAGTGTGGCTTTGTTTAAGCAGACCCTGAAGTAAATCGCTGTCTTGGTGAGACAATTGCATTATCTTGGGGGTTTGGGGTTTTTTTTTAGCTCCCTCACATCCTTCAGAAAGCCCAGAGGCAGAGAGTGACCTTGCTGCTCATGAGACAATGCCAGCCCTGTTTGCTCTTGTCTCTGAGGGATGAATAAACCAAGAGGGAAATCCTGAATTCAGCACATGTGCTCAGGTATCTGGAGGTCTCGGAAGTGTTCTCAGTAATGTGGAACTTTAAAGGTTGGATGTGCTGGGAAAACTTTAATGCAGGGAATGTCAGAGCTGCCCTCCAATAGCTCCAGATATTTGGCCCTCAGGGAGCCGAAATTCTGCTGATCAATATAAATGTATTTGAGATACGAGCACAGATCTCCCACACTGAGGGAGATGAGCTGAATAAAGTAACTCACACAATGCATCTCTTGGGAAATAATTGAGTTATGGGAGGCTGAAGTGAAATTGGAAGAAATGAGCGTAATGAAAATGAGAGGGTTTTAATAGGCCTTAATCTCCAGGTGCTGTTCTGGGGAATGCAGAGAACCATTCTGTAAGCAGAGTTTGCTATTGGAAGAGATTCTGGGTGATTTTTAAGTGCTTTGGAAACAGAAACCTGGTTCAAAAGGTCAGTGCTGAGCAGTTCTTGGAGTGGGAGAAGTCATGCAGAGTCGTGACAGTTTCCCCAGAAACTGGGTCAGGATTAAACTCTGTTTTCTGTGGTGACTCCCAAATTTTGGGAAGGTTTGGCTGACATGTGTTGTAGTAATTTGTATTATTCAAGTAAACCCCACTGAGTATGGTGTATGAGCACAATGACACAGGTGATTCCCAGCTCTCAGCTCTGGGACTTGGATTCCTCCAGAATCCTGTAAAATTTGAACTTTACATCCCAAAGCTGAGCAAAACATGTTTGCTTTTGGGTACGGAAAAGTGGTAGAGAAAAAGGTACTGAAAATGGAGAGGAAAAATAAGGTGGTTTATTTCCCAAAGGATGAAGGGATTTGGATCAAATGGAAGCATTGGGGCTGACCTTGTGGGGCTGGTGCTGATTGTCAGTGCAGAGAAATGAGCTGGAGGGGGACAGAGATCTGCCCAGGAAGTGACGGCTGGAGGGTGAGGTGGTGCTGCAGGTGTGCTGAGCAGAGATTTTTAGCTTTCCACAATAGTTCATTAGACCTCTGGTGACCTTCACTGTGATTGTTTCTACTTAAAATGCAGTGGTGAGTTATTCAGCCTCCAGAAGTTGTGTAATGGTATAATTTGTATTTAGTGAGTTAACTCTGGTTCCTGGGAACTGATTTGAGGGATGGACTGTCTGGAAATTCTTCCCTCCCCTCCCTCTCCCCGGTTTCACTCTCCTCAGTGCTGGGTCCCTCATCCCTCCCCAGGGCTCTCATCTAAAGTGCTGGATCTGTGTTGGTGAGGGGCTGTTCCTTTGAGAATTTACAGTGAAGGAGATGGATATTTTATTTTGTCCAGGAGAAAGGCAGTAATTCTTGTCCATAATTCCTTTCAGGAGACCAGAGTAAATTAATAATCAGCTTTCTGCTTTGGGGCTTCTGCAGTTTTTGCCTCCTGTTCCCTTGCTGTGGGTCTTGGCTGTGCAGAGCACAAACTTACCACTTCCTATTAATCTAAATTGTTTTTTCAAACAACAACAGATTTGCTCAGAAATGTTAATTCTGTTGCAACACACGCTTTGGGGGAGGCATTGTTTCATTTATTATCTTATTAGTAAATTGGAAGAAGATATAAATCCAATGCAATGAAATCACCCCAATCTTCAGTTATGGTTTTGACAGTTTCTGCTTGGAACACCCAATTCCAAAGCTCAGGCTGAGCTGGAATGTGTTTCCTGTGGCATCTCCCTGCTGTGAAGCAGATTCGTGCCCTGCTGCATGGAGAGCAGCCTGATGACACTGTCAGGGTGTTGTGTCAATGGTGAGGATCTGCTCGCTAATGGCAGGTTTGCCCCCACTCTGCCTCAGTGGTGTGAGGAACTTGGATTAGAGGGCTGGATTTCACTTTGTTAGGGCTCCTACAGTTCATTAAATATGTAAATCAAGAGGCTTAATCAGCCTAAGAATTTTTCCAAGAAAGAGGATTTCTTTGTTCAGGAGTGCAGGCACCCAGCAGTGGGGAGTGAAGTGTGATTGTTCTTTCTGTAACCACGTTATTTCAGTGGGTACAGATGAAACTGAAACACCAACCTGTCTCTCCAGGCTTTTTTGTTCCTACCCTTGGAGGGTTTGCCTTAAAATTGGAAAGCTCAGTCAGCATCTGCTACAGATGTGTAGGAATGATTTCCTTAATATGTGATTTAATTCATGTTTGTGCTCTGCACAGTCAAATGTTTCCTGTGTTATCAGCAGCCAGCTGAGACACACAGGTGATTGCTGAGGGAAAGGCTGTCTGCCAGTTAGCACTTGGATAGAAACCCTGAATGAGCATGAACAGGCTTGGCTATGGAGCTGTTCTGTGATGGGGAGTGTTGCTGTTTTAGCTGGAATTAGAGTGCCTGGTTTTCCAGAATCCACGGAACTACATGCTGACATTGCAGGGAGAGACCAATTCTCTAAATGGACCAGATAATATTAATTGGACCAGAGACATTCTAAGCAGTGTCAACACTTTGTACCACAGTGCTGTGCAGAGCAGCCCTACCAGTCACTGACCGAACTCCTTCCTCCCCTTGCAGGTCCTGCATATCCTTTGGGCCCAAGAATCGCTCCATTGGAGCTGCAGCCAAAAGCCAGGTGAGCGTGTGCTTGGGGTAAAATCAGCTCCAGCGGCCGAGATCAGCTCAGCAGGACGTGGGTTGTACCCCTGCAGGTCACAGATGTCTCTGAGCTGTGTCCTGGTGTGTCCATAGCTCAGGAACAGCTGAGCTCCCTTCAGCTGTTCAGCGTCTGCTGCTGCTTTGTGGTCTGTGACAGAGATCTCAGCGTTGATCCTTGCACCCAATGAAATGTACAAAATCTGTGCCTCTTGAGAAATTTTGAGAAATACCAAATTGTTTTAAGTTGCAAGTGTAAACTCTAAAGCTCAGTGGTGTTTCACCCTGCCTTGGCTTCTTCCAGTCCCTGTGCATTGAGTTGGCTTTTAATTATGTGACTACATTCTATAGAATTCTCTTAAGTCCATGATTTTGGCAGAAAAGGGACATACTTCAGTGTAAATAAATACAGCTTTCATGACTCTTTGTGGTTGAATTGCAACCTAAATTACACCTGTTGGGTGTTCTGGCCCATAGTTTGAGTTTCTGCTGCAGTAGGCAGGGACATGTGATTTAAAGGCTGAGGAGAAGTTAAGCTGACTGGATTGGCTTGTGATATTTAAGTTCTTCTGTATCATATTTTATGTTGCTGTGAAACCCCTATAAAAATTACTTATTTTTTTCAAGTCTTCCACAGGAAGTGACTAGTCAAAGAGTTGTTTTATCTTAGCCCAAAAGCCTAGAGATACATGAAGACTCATTATATAGAATTCAGAAACCCCTGGACACAGCCATGTTATTCAAGAACAGCACAACTGTACTAGAACCAAACACAGCTGTTTTTTTCTGGAATTGTCTGCTTAGTTTAACAAAATCCATTGGCACAGAGCCCAATAGAGGTGAGGTATGTCCTGCAGAAACTAAACCTAGAGAACATCAAACCCAGGTTACTTAGGAAATAGACACCTGGCTGAAACTGACTCCAGGTAAATGCTGTGTGGAACGTGCTTGTCTGCTCTCTCAGTGACTGTGGTTTTCAGTATGTGCTTTGCTCTTGGTGTCAGTGCAAAAACTCATTTTGCTTGAACTACATGAAACAAGCTGTGATGATTTGTAACTTCCCCATTGGCGCTGATAAAAGACAATCTCTCCTTTGTCAGTTGAGTTACATTGACAGTATCATCTTGGGGCCCTCCTGACTTTTTAAAGCTTCATGCCAAGGTCCTTGAGCTGTTTTGTGAGAGTGTCTGTGCTGACTGTCCTGTGCACGTGGTGAGTGTGAGCTGGAGTTCACATCCATGTGCTTGTTTATTTGGGGAATAACTGACTGCAGCACCACAGACAGGTGGGGACAGGAAACAGGTAAATGGGAAAGAGTCTTTGCTAACAGTTACAAAGAGTGAACTGTGAAAATTGAGTGCCCCTGTAATCAATATTTCATAGACCCTTGGCTCAGTTTTTAGCATTTGTTTTACATCTCAAATTCCTGTAGGTTCCCTGAGCAACCAGAGGGCAGTTTCCTCCCAGCACCTGCCCTGATACTATTGACATACAAATGAGAAAATATTCTGGAAAGAGAAGCATGAGAACAAAACCCTGTCTCTGTTTGCAATTCAGATGTTCCCCTGCCACGTTGTAGTAAAGATTTCTTTTCCTCTAGGTTATTTCAAATGCAAAGAATACAGTACAAAGTTTTAAAAGATTTCATGGTCGTGCATTCTCAGATCCCTTTGTTCAAGCTGAAAAAGCAAGCCTTGCCTATGAACTTGTCCAGCTGCCAACAGGCTCAACTGGCATCAAGGTGAGTCTGGCGTGTTTGAGAAAGAGCCAGAGGAGGAAACAGATAAAGTTTCCTTTTATCTCTTTATTTTGAATCTGCTCACTGTAGTTTCTGTTCTCTTTTCAATAGAAAGTCTTAATAGGGAATGAAAGGCTGATAATGGGAATGGTGCATGGGTTTTACTGCAGTTTAATGTGTGTGCACAATTTTTATTTGAAGGCCATGTATATGGAAGAAGAAAGAAACTTTACTATTGAGCAGGTGACAGGAATGCTTCTCACCAAATTAAAGGAGACTGCTGAGAATGCGCTTAAGAAGCCTGTGGTTGACTGTGTTGTTTCTGTAAGTATGTGATACAACAAAACATGTGAGACTTACTATCATAAACTAAAATGATTGCACTATTAAATTAACTCTGATTAAATTGCCCATTAAACGTGAATATCCGGGTGTCTTTTCATTTTAAACTGAATCTCACATCTCTTCTTCAAAACTAGTCTTATGTCATTAATGGTCTTACTTACGCTAATTAGCACCATAAATAATATTTGTTACCTATTTCTGGTTATTTTCTCTGAGGTGAGTGGCTTGTGATATGGAATGAAAAAAGATTCACAAAGAGTAACTTTGTCTTCATGTAATATTTTTTTCCTCTTTCTCTACTGCAAGTGAAATGGACACTGAGTTTGAATGATGCCCCAGCCCTGCTCTGCCAACTGACTGTCCATACCTGTGTCTGTTCACTGGAGTTGGCTCTGGGGAATGTTAATGTTGGCCCTCTGATCCCCTTGCAGGTTCCTTGTTTCTACACAGATGCAGAGAGGAGGTCTGTGATGGATGCTACACAGATTGCTGGTCTCAACTGTCTGAGACTAATAAATGAAACAACTGCAGGTAATTCCGTCCCCACCCTCTTTCAGTGTTGTGGTTGTGTGAGATAAAGGGGCTGTTTTCTCTGCCAGTGGTCCTTGCTCTCTGGAATTACAACTGGTTTTATAAACTTAAAACAGATGAGTTGATAATAAAGTTTCTTAAGTTCTGATCTGCTTTTTCATTGCTTTACAGAGATACAAAGCTATTACTTGAATATCTGTTTTAATGCAGCCAAAGGAAGGACTGATGCTGTTTAATGTTCTTCCATGTTTCTTTAGCATTGGGAATTCTGTTTAATAAGATCAATGCCTGTAGCTTGAGTGTTACATCAGTAAACAGCATTAGTATTTCATTGTACCCCTTCTTGAGCAGTCACAAAACTCAGTGCCCTAACTGTACTTTTATTTCTGCAGTTGCCCTTGCATATGGGATCTATAAGCAAGACCTGCCTGCCTTGGAAGAGAAGCCACGGAATGTTGTTTTTGTGGATATGGGGCATTCTGCGTACCAAGTTTCTGTTTGTGCATTCAACAAAGGCAAACTGAAAGTAAACAATCTGTTACTCTTGCATTTTAATTACCTGTAGCACATTCACCAGCACATCACGGACTGTGGCAGGCAAGCCTGCCTGGCTTCACAGGAGTGTGTCCAGACAGCTCCATTCATGTTCTTAAAATTGCACTTTGTCTGGAGTGAAAAGTAGGGCAGGGAACTAGAGAGCTTTTGAGCAGTGTGTGGAGGAAGTAAGTATGCCTTAATCAGCAGACTTTGGCAAAGAATAAAAAATCCTGGATTAAATGGTGTATTCAGAAATTACCATATCTGACTGCATGGTGCTTTCAAAAATACTCCATTTCAGTCATGAGATGCAGCATTAATAATGCAGAGATTCCTAGAATAAGGTGTGACAGACATTTTTGAACCTCATGTAAAAGAGTACAAACATTTTAATTGTTTTAGGCTGCCAGTGGAAGCTGAGCAAGTGGCAGTGTACCTCTGGTGTGTGTTGCCAAAGCATTGCTGTTTTCCAGCAAATGCTGACATTCCTCAGTGGCTTTTCTGGACTTTGCAGTTCCAGTAACTTCCCTCTTGGCTGACTGGAGAAACAGGTGCAAATTTTAAAGTATGGGGTAGTGAAATGAGAGAAATGTTCTGAAAACATTAGCTTTGTAGTAGCTCTGTTTGTGAGGAAAGGTGTCGTACTTTGTGTTACTCAGATTTGTCCTTTAAACGTGGAGACCGTTTTGGGTGTAGAATGGAGGGCTGGGCAGCCAGGCAGTTGGACAGTGTGGAGACCAAAGCCATTCTGAGGGTGTACTGAGGGTAATGTGATACTTGACTGATTTCTGTTCCTTAGGGAATAAGTTCCCAGCATGTTTCTAAAGCAGAATCAGCTGAGGTGGATGGGCTACAGGTGCTCTTTGCAAATAACTCCTCCATCAAAAGCAAGCTCCTATTTGCAAATATTAATACCATTTATTCTCTTCTGTTTTATTTTTAGCATGGTGTAAGCGTGTTCCAGCCTTATGAGGCACCAGATATTAAACTGGAATATGATTCAAACTGACAGTGCCTGAGCAGAATTTAGAAACGGATGGTCTGCTCAGGGCAATAGTGACTGAACAGATTGTACTGTTAAGCCTTTCGAGATCTTCCTAAATTTCTTTTAGAAGCAATTGTCACCTCATTCCAGGAGGGGGAAGTGGGGCTGGGGGGCCAGGCCAATTTAGCATTTGAGACAGCAATGTTGTGATCCTTGCTTTGCTTTAGAGTTGAACTATATTTGAAACAAAGCAATGCTTTGATGTTAATTGCTCATTGGTTTCACTGAGTGATGTCACATCATTGTATTACTGAAGGGTTCCATTTCTTTAAGGTTCTTGCTACATCGTTTGATACAACACTTGGAGGCAGGAAGTTTGATCAGGTGTTAGTTGAATACTTTTGCGAAGAATTTGGAAAGAAATACAAACTAGACATAAAGTCCAAGATTCGGGCACTGCTGAGGCTGTACCAGGAGTGTGAGAAGCTGAAAAAGCTGATGAGCGCCAACGCCTCTGATCTGCCCATGAACATCGAGTGCTTCATGAACGACATAGATGTGTCTGGAATGATGAACAGGTAATGGCTGAACCTTTAGAAAGCCAAGATTTAGAGTGCCTTTCAGTCAGGAAAGGAACTTGTTACTAAGTAGCTCTTAAGACTGGAGAGAGGTAGGAGATCAAAGGAACAGCATGTGCAGAAATGCTGCTCAGAATGAAAATATTTAGAGACTGGTCAGTGACCTTGAGTTAGGAGGGAAGGGTGCCTGGATTACTGGAACCAGCTGTGTGGGAGAACATACTAAGGTATAAAGCTGGGATTGAGGGAGAGAAAACCACACAGTACACGGTTAAAGTGGCATTCCTTCAATGTGGGCACCCTATTGTGTTGGCAGTATTACTCATGGTGTGTTAAACCTTTGTTCCTTCCAACAGAAGCAAATTTTTAGAGATGTGTGAAGGCCTCCTTGCAAGAGTGGAGCCGCCCCTCCGCAGCGTGCTGGAGCAGGCCAGTAAGTGTGTGTGCTCTGTGCTCTGCTTGCAGGGAAGAGACAGCAGAGTGCAAACTTCCTTTGGGTCTTGGGACAAATGCATTGAGCACAAACAACAGTTTTTGGCTTAGTATTTAGTTTAAAAAACTTCCACACGAGCTAAGATCTGAAATTCTTACTGCTTAGAAACTTAGAGAACAAGTTTAAAGTAATGGTTGGTCTAAAAACTTATTGTTTATGATGTCAGTGTGTTCATGTGAAACAAAAACATTTAATCTATAAAAAATATCGTCTGACTCCTTTCTAGAGTTAAAGAAGGAGGACATTTATGCAGTAGAGATAGTTGGTGGTACCACAAGAATCCCTGCTGTAAAAGAGAAGATCAGTAAATTTTTTGGCAAAGAAGTCAGTACAACTCTGAATGCAGATGAGGCTGTGGCACGAGGTTGTGCACTGCAGGTAAAAAGTGGTTTGTTTTAGTTGTATTTTCATTGAAAGCAATAAATGTTCCAGCCAGTTCACAGGTAACATGAAAGATACTTCACGTGTATTGCAGAATAAATGCAAGTAAGCTTTGAGAGGGCAGCTGGGAGAAGGAGAACAGCAGCTTTAAGTGATTCCTCTGTGCTGTTTATCTGAGCCAAATCAGTGGATCAGTGAAACTTGTTAAAATGTGTCTTTTACTTCTGCTGTGGCTGGGAGCCAGGAAGCTGATAAAGCTCATCTGAGGTTCTCTCCCAGAGTCCTTTGAGGGGCCTGGGTTAAATTAGTTTTTTACGGCAACACTGGTAAACTTGAGATATGGCAATTGCTTGATGTCATGGGTGGAAATGGAAGTTTAGGTTCTTGATAATGGGAATCTATATCCTAAGCTGGACTTGGTCATTGTTGAATGGCTTAAGCAGTAGTAAATACTCTGTGGTTACTAGTGCTGCCATCTCTTGAATGTGCCTGATTTTTGTTCTCATGCCCTGTAATCTGTGCTCACAGCTCTGTCCATCAGGGATATGAACTAGCTGTTGGAAGCTGCTTAAAAAGAGAACTTGGTGTTCTAGCATGCAGAAGTCCTGGTACTATGTCACTCTAAAAAAGTAACTTTAATTAAATTTAATTTCTGATTTCTTACACTGGCACGGAAAATTCAGTAGCCCAATGGTAGCAAACCAAACACAGTGACTAAAGAAAAGCTTGTGTATTTCCATATTTGGAGTGAGCAGATTGTCACAGCTGCCTGAGAAGGAGGGGTACTTAGGGCTTCCTGTGCTTGTTACGCAGGTCCCAAGCCCATCAGTATTAGTCTTCCTTAACACAGAGTAAATCTACATATTAAGCAGCACAAATAGCTATTTGTTGAATTAAATTACTATTCATCTAAAGTCTGAACGTTTGTAATGTGGCTCTTGTGCTCTTGCAGTGTGCTATTTTATCCCCGGCTTTCAAAGTGAGAGAGTTTTCTATCACAGATTTGATACCGTATCCTATTTCTTTGCGATGGAATTCGCCGGCAGAGGAAGGGTTAAGGTAAAATAAATTCAATCTTCTTGCATGTTGCACCTTAAAACTAAATGGTGATGACTAGATTAAATAACACAGTAAGAGTAAATACCCTTAGAACAGTGCCCATGTGACAGTTCAGATTTTGATACTTCTGAAGTTCATGACAGTAGAAAATAAAATCAAGGCTGAGTGGCAGTTTGGGACTTCCTACATGGCTGCTGGTCTTACTTAATGTGAAAGGTCAGGACAGTCTGTTGTTACTTCATAAAGAAGCTGTTCCTTAAGGTATAAGAGACATGTTGTTAACTTACCAGCTGCATTGTCACATATATTGAGCAGGTGCTTTGTTTTCTCTTGCAGTGACTGCGAGGTCTTTCCCAAGAACCATCCTGCTCCGTTTTCCAAGGTTCTCACTTTCTACAGAAAGGAGCCCTTCACTCTGGAGGCATACTACAGTTGCCCCAAGGACCTGCCTTACCCAGACAGTGCTATCGGTTAGGACCATTCTGTGGCTTACAGCTTTATTCATAATTTTGTCTATATTTCAGGACTTTGCTGTAGAATTACATAATCTGGAAGTGCATCTTACTACAAATTCTGTAGGGACAGGTTTCCAAATGGATCTCTAGTAAAATAAGTGGAGTAACATGAAGTTTGTGGACAAGAAGAGCATTTTAGTGTTGGAGCAAACCTGAAAGGGGAACACTGAGAGTTGTGCAGTCTTTGGCTTTGTTAAAAGTAACCCCAGTTTTTACAGCATACCTTAGAGAATGCCTGATAGCTGTGTCCCAGCATTGCTGAGTGAAAACTGGATTGTCTGACCTGAGTAGGGTTGGATATCCCCTGTGCACACTGCAGTGAGCTGTGCCAGCAACAGTCAGGTTTTACTTTGCCTTCAGCACTGAGGTTTATCAAATCTGTTTGTTTCTTTCTCTCTGGGATCCTTTAGCTCACTTCTTGGTTCAGAAGGTCACTCCTCAAACAGATGGATCCAGTTCCAAAGTGAAAGTCAAAGTCAGAGTAAATATCCATGGCATCTTCAGCGTCTCGAGCGCATCTTTAGTGGAGGTTCATAAATCTGATGAGAACGAGGAGCCCATGGAGACAGATCAGCACGCGAAGGAGGAAGAGGTACCAGACTTCATTTCTCTCAACTTCTTAGAATCCTGGTGGCCAATTGGCCAAGTTCTAGGGAGAGTCTAAGGCTTGTGTAGTGATTAGTAGACATGTCCAGCAACTAAAATAGGAGATTAAGTACTAATTGTAGCATGTTACACCAGTGACACATCTCTTGAAATCAGGACTCTGAGGTGTGGATGAAATGGTTAATCATGGAGCTGTTGCTTGCCTAAGTGAAGACTGGGAGCTTATAGTTTATGCCTTGAGACTCTCCTTCAGTTTCCAGTCTGCTTCTTTTGCCCAAAAGAGCATTAGAAGTGTAACTGAAGTGATCAGCCTAGAACTGAAAGAGATCTGCATTGGTTTAATATGTGAAATTCAATCTCTCTGATTTTCAGAAGATGCAAGTAGATGAGGAGCAACAAAAGGCTGAAGAACAACAGCAGACACAACCTGAAAATAAAGCAGAGTCTGAAGAAATGGAGGTAATGTGAGCATTTGAGCCTTCATTTTCATGAAATTCCTGAGAATATGCAGAGTGTGAGCATATCTGCTGCCTTTGTCATAGTTCTGGAAGCTGAACTTTTATTTCAGTGCACTGGTAGTCTATTGTGATTAGAGCTTTAGAAAGGACATAAATGGCACTGATAACTGCAGACCTGTCAAGTGACCTGGTACTGATAAAATGGGGGAAATCTCCTGTTCATGGAAGAAATAATCATCTAGTTTTCAATACTAGAAAAGTGTTCTACTATGAGCACCATGACCATGAATGTAGACAGTGTGCCCAGGAAAGGTCAGTGGTTGCACAGATTACCCCAGACTTCAGTGGCTGAGGGGTCCAAATGACAGGGGGTGTTTCGTTCTCATGCTGAGATGCATTAACTCAGTTTTTCTAATACAAGTCTTAAATGGTCACCTTGAACTGACTGATGTTGTTTACTGTGAATATATTTTTTAATGCAGACTTGTCAGGCTGACTCAAAAGACAAGAAAGTGGATCAACCACCTCAAGCCAAGAAGGCCAAAGTGAAGACGACCACAGTGGACCTTCCCATTGAGAACCAGTTGGTGTGGCAGATAGGGAAGGATATGCTCAACTTATTCATTGAAAATGAGGTAAACTCTTACTTGCCCAAGATAAAAATGTTAATAGTTGGTCTCCAGAAATGTTGGTGTTCATTAAACAAGGTTAAGGATGGTCAAGGAAAGGAAAAGCAATAAAACATGCTGTTAGAATTGTGAAGTGAACAACAGTGCCCCATGGAGGCAGAATTCATTCCTCTTGTTTAGTGATGCTGCAACTCTCACTGAAGGGGTTTCTGCAGGAAACCTCCAAAATTACCTGAAGTTGCAAGGTTCAGGTGACCCATCAGGGTGAAGGTCCCTCAGCTGGAGCAAGATGGTTCTGTGCTGTTTTGGGTATTGCACCAAAACTCATATTGGTTTTTATTCATGTACTGTGTTAGAACAGTTCTGTAAATCACAGGATTGCAAAGTGTTTTTCAAACTCAAGCATTTGTTAACAAGGTGTTCTGGTTAACATGTTAAATAATTAACTTTTTAGCCACCTAATTTGACAACTTGTTCACAGGGTAAGATGATAATGCAGGACAAGCTGGAGAAGGAGAGGAATGATGCCAAGAATGCAGTGGAAGAGTATGTGTATGAAATGAGAGATAAACTCTGCGGTGTTTATGAGAAATTCGTCAGTGAAGATGTGAGTATTGCTGCTGGTTTGTCCTCTGATACGTTGTATTACAAGGAACAGTTGTAGTTGAAAACTTTTGACCTGCATCACATACTATGCTTAGATTATATATTCAGACTTTAAATTTGAAGAAATAACTTGTAAACTTTCTGGCTCTGAAGATAATCTGCTAAATGTGGCCCAGGCACAAAGTGCTGTTTCTCTTCCAAAGCAGTTGCAGCAATTAAGATGGTATCAGGGCGTGTTTCCGGACTAGGAGTGTTTGCACAGTCATTTTAAGATAACCTGTTCTATTTTGGCTCTTTGTCAGTATTTAGGATAGTTTTAATGTTAAAAGAGTAATGACAGAACAGCCCTACCCAGGAACATAATAGGTGGGATTAGTATGACTAAACGTGGGCATTTGTATCTGGACTGGTTGCCTAAAAATCTCTTGGCATTATTAATCAGCTTTCCCTGTTGTACTGGAGGAGCTTTGTGTGTAATTAATATAATTCTAGTGGGATGAATCACTCTGGAGTCCTGACTGGATCTCTGTTGATTATAGTGGAGCCCAATACCCACATCAGAGCCCAAACTGGGACATGTCAGGTGACATTTATGGCACCTTAGCTAAAGATAAGTTTCACTCTGTTCTCAGACTTTCTCATATAATGAAAATGGGAAGGGAAAAAACAAGCCCTTTATGTGACAATATGGATCTGAACTGTGGGTGTCACAAGTGGTTCTTCTTAGGCCTGGTCTCCATCACAAAGCCATAGAGAAGAGTATTTTATTTCTTTAGGATAAAGAGTTTCAGACAGAGTTCTTTGTGTTCTAAAAATACAACTCTTCCAGAAAGGTTCCAAGTACCATTTTATGCTGTCTGTTATGTAATAAATTACCTCACTGTCTATTTTATGTGGATTGCTTCAGGATCGGAATAGCTTCACACTGAAGTTGGAAGATACAGAAAATTGGCTTTATGAAGATGGGGAAGACCAGCCCAAACAAATATACATTGATAAATTGACAGAACTGAAGGTAAGTGGTTCTTACATTCCCATGGGAGTTTACTGAAGCTGGAGAACTTTGTTCCAGTGAGGAGCTGTCTGGGGTCTGTTTTTTAATTATGTGAGGGGCAGATCTCCCTCAGACCGGTAACAGCACAGGGTTGAGGGATGCTCAGTTTTTTCTGTGTGGAAAAAAGGTGGAGAGAACAGTCAGAGTTTCAAGGAGTTTAGAAATGTTGGTGTATCCTGTCAAACCTTGCAGGAACCCACAGTTTTCATATGTTTTCCTATCTTTTGTGCTTTGTTTCAGGCTCTGGGTCAGCCTATTCAGGCAAGATTCCAAGAATCAGAGGAAAGACCAAAAGCATTTGAGGAGCTGGGGAAGCAAATCCAACAGTACATGAAAGCTGTTCATGCATTCAAAGCAAAGGTATTTCCATACTTAATTTCTGGAAAATATGAGGAAAAGGTAGAGATCTTACCTGAATTTTAGGTAAGCTGCTTCAGACAAAAAGCTGATGCAACTTCCCTGTGAGCTTATGAGTGTTCAGTAGATTATTCTTAAGTGGATGTTGGCTTGCAAGCCTCAGTCTCTTTTTTTTAATCAGGTGTTGATTTCCTCATGGAGGGAGAATGCCAGCAGCAGTAGAACTTCGGGTCTATGGTTACAGAGCTGTGGGTTAGCAGTTTCTCTGCTAACTAGAACAGCCTCCTGGCTCAATGGTCTTTAGTATTTTGAAGCTGAAATTTGAAGAAATAAGGGTGCAGTTTGTGCTCAAACATTCACAGAGCTGCTCCTGCTTTGGCTGTTTCAGGATGAACAGTACGAGCATCTCGATGAAGCTGACGTGGCAAAGGTGGAGAAGAGTGCGAATGAAGCCATGGAGTGGATGAACAATAACCTCAATCTTCAGAACAAAAGAAGTCTTACCTTGGACCCTGTTATAAAAGCAAAAGACATACAGGCTAAAACTAAAGTAAGTTTTTCTACTGTGTTTCCGTGAAGTTTTTTGCTTATTGGTCTAGTTTTTGAGCTCAGAGAATACTGAGATAGGAAATCTCAATGTGTTTGGGGAACATCAACTCTCAACTAGAGTATCCCACTGATGCTGTCAAAAGGTAAAGAACAACTATGGGGAGGTAAAAATATTTCTAACACTGCTTTATTTCTGTGTTTTGTAGGAATTGGCAAGTATTTGTAATCCCATAGTCAACAAACCCAAACCCAAGGTGGAACTGCCGAAGGAGGAGCAGAAGCCGACGGAACCCAACGGACCAGTGGACGGGCAGGGAGACGCCAGGAGTGGGGCCCACCCCCCTGAGCAGGGCACTGCCCCCACAGCCACTGAGAAGAAGCTTCCAGAAATGGACATTGACTGAATTTCAGCTCTTGTTTATACTATTGCAAACTACAATAAAGCTTTAAGTTGTCAACTTCGTATGTTCTGAATCCAAACTGAAGCAAGCGAATCCCACAGCGCTCTTGGTAACTCTTGGAGATGTTTGGGCAGGGCAGCAGGTCAGGACACAGAGGTGGCGAAGGACTCGCTCAGCTCAGCAGTGTTTGCCATTATTGATTGTATTTAGAAGTTTTAGTAGTTCAACTAGACCTGTAGGAACAGCCATAAGCTGCTTCTCCATTTTTAATGTCCAAGTGAGTCAATCTTCCTTTGAAGGACAGAGAGCAACACATGAATTCTGATGGTCACGTTGCTCTTACCTTTCCCTGGGGATTCCAGCAGCTGGGACTGCAGGGAGGGAAAGGGAGAGCCCAAGGCAGAGTCTTCCATTGCCCTTGTTTTACTGTTAATACCTGCTCTGGACTCGCTCTGATTTGCACTGGAACAGTCGATGGTTACAGGAGGTTTGCAGAGCAGTGAGTGGTTCATCAGCACCTTTATTCCTTAGCCCAGACTGCAGATAAGACTGAGTGTGCTCCTGGACATGGAAGTGGGTTTCTGGCAAACTCCCCAGCTAATTAGGCCCCGTAAACTCTTTGTCTCTAGTTAAATTAGCAGCTTGTAGAAAGAGTGAATACTTGTATTTCAGCTGCCTATGCTGATAGTTGATTCTGACTCATTCCTAACTTTTTCTGGCAGGGGTATGCTTGCTTCCACGAGGCCTTCATTTGGAATGCTTGGGGTTTTAGTTTGGTTTTTTTTCCAGGAAAACCAAGAACTGATGGATTTGACTTTTTTTTCCCCTATGAGCTTTATACAATGATTTGCTTCTAGTACTGATTGTTATTAAACTTGCAAACTTTAATTTGTATGTGTTAAAATCCAAAGCTGAAAAAACACCCATTCAGATATTGCAAGAAATAAATGCACTGGATTCTACTGGATCACCTTCTCCAGCTGTTGATTCCAATAGAGAGAGAATGATGTTGGGGTGGATGGAAGGGCTGTGTCCCTCCCTGCGGTGTGCAGGGAGCTCTGTTGGGCTGCACCGGGGGCAGGGGAGCGGCAGCGTGTGATGGGTTCAAGCCCACTGTAATCAGAACCACGGAAGGGCTGGGGTGGGAAGNCTCCATGGAAAGCAGTTCTTCCTCCTGTTGAACTTGAATGTACAGAAGTGCCACCGATGGGTCCGGGGGTCGGTGCCCGCCCGGTCCGTGTCGGGGCGGGACTCCGGGGCCGTTCCCTGCGCCCCCCGGTCTGGGCCGACCCGGCCCTCCCGGCCGCCGGGGGAGCTGCGGGGCCGTCCGGGGCTGCTCCGCCCGGCAGCGCTTCCCATCCCTTCCCGTTCCTGCGCTGCCCTCCCCTCCGCCCTGCCGCTCCGCCAGGGGCTGGGCCAGGCCCCGCTCGCCGTCCCGGGCCCGCCGAGGGTGAGGGAGCGGGTGAGGCCGGGCCGGGGCGCCCTCCGCGTCCCGCTGTCCCGCGGGGGCCGCCGCAGCAACAGCGGGGCCGGCGGCGCCAGGCGTGGCCTGGAATTCGGGGCTTATCTCGGAGCTCCTGCCGTCCCCACAGCGTGGGGAACCCCCGGGCCGCGCGGCGCCGTCACTGCTGCTCCAGCTGCGAATAAACATCCGTCCGGGAACAGACATCCCGCCGGGGCGCGCTGCTGGGGGCACCGACAACGGGAGGGCTGCAGCCCCTGAGCGTGTGTTGTTTGTTTGTCCCCAGGGCCGCCGTGTCCCTCCTGCGCTGTGTCCGGAGGCGGCTCCAGGCGGGAATGGCCCCGGGTTCCCTCGGCCCCGCGCCAGGCTCGGCCTGAAGGGAAATGTGGCTGCACCGCCCCAAATCTAGAGCTGCCATACCGTAAGAGCGCATCTGCAAGGTACCTGTGCAGGGCTTGAACAGTTTTTATTGATACTTTAATGACTAATCGCAAATGGGGCGGTTTCCTTGTTTGCTTTATAACACTGGACAAGAGCTGCTGTTACTAATTCCTTTCTCATGTTTTTTTTGGGGGTCTATTTTCTCTTCCAAACATCAGTGAAATGTCCCTGTTTCCCTTGTGCCATCTCTATATTTCATTACTTTCCTCCTTACATCTGTCTTTAGCTACTAACACACGGTTTGCTTTCTGAATTTTCAATATTCTGTGGGGGTTTTTGTACATTTATTTTAAGTATTTGTACATTTAAAGCTAACAATATTGTTTCAACCTATAAAACCCCTTAATTATATTTCACATTGTTTTAGATCAGTTATTTGGGTTTCTAACTCTTTTAGTAGTATAAAATAAATACTGCAAAGTAATAATTGGAATAGGACATGTTAACTTGGTTGATGTTGCAGAGTGGTGGTCACTCCACAGGAAAGTTAAATGTCTTCAGAGGACAAGGAAGCCCAGGAGGATGAGCTGCTGGCTCTGGCCAGCATCTATGATGAAGATGAGTTTAAGAGAGCTGAGTCTGTCCAAGGAGGAGAGACAAGAATTTGTCTGGAGTTGCCTCAAGACTTCAAAATTTTTGTGGGTGGTAAGTTGAGTGTCACCTCCAAGCTTGTTTGCTGTTTGTGGAGTGACCTGCAGGAACAGTGAGTGGACAAAGCCATGGCTCACACTGGGCTGTGCTTGTGGCAGTGTTGGGGTTTGTATTTCAGTAGTTTAATCCTCATGCACATTAACACCTTTAGTAAACTTTAAAATGACAGATGAGTAATAGTATTCTTCATAATAATTAAGTTCATTTATTGGCTTTTTATTCCCTGGAGGGTATGTCTTTCCAGGTTCCTGGTTTGTGCAGGATCTGATATTTCACAGTGCTGGTATTTAACTGCTGTAATCACAGAGCTACAACCCCATGACATTTTACTGCACTGGGTTTTGTTATTTAGGGCTGAACTAAAGGGAGACGGGTTTGGGAATGTAACAGACGGTTCGATACGAACTAACTGCAACAGACACTTTATTATTGCACGCGCAAAACTTACATACACTTTTAGAACCGTATCCCTCTGCAGGTTTCCCCACTCTGCTACTAATCATTGGCTGATGATGTTGTTTACATTACAATGTCTCTTTGTAATTGGCTAATTATGCACATCGGCTGAGACCATTTCTGATCTCAGTAGTTAGATCCTTAAAGCTACATCACACTAAATTACAGAGGCACGTTCAATATTATAACCACACAGCTTTGCCCTTAGGTCAAACAGCATATGAAATCCCAACACTGAACAAATAATTTTAACTGCAGAAATGTATCAAATTAAAAGACACTGGGTGCTGGTATCATCAGCAGCTGTTAACTAGTTTTCATTTTCCTGTTTTTTCCCAAACTGCCTCTGTTGTCTCTGGTTCAGGCAGTGCCACAGAAGGCCTCCAGAGCAGTGAGTTTGAGTACTCTGTGTGCTTCCTGCCTCCCCTTGTGCTGAATTTTGAGCTCCCACCCGACTACCCTTCGACATCTCCACCAGTGTTCACCCTCAGTGGGAAGTGGCTCTCCCAGGCCCAGGTTTGCAGATTTTTAACATTTGAACAGATCTGAGTAAGTTAATAGTTAGCAGTGTTCTGGGGATTGTTAATGAAAGTAAAAGAATAATGACATTGCTCTTCACTTGGCTCTTCTTCTGTCTCCTGCTTTTCATTTGGTCACTATTCTGAGGAAGAAGAGTTTACATCTATGATAATTATTTCATATGTGTTTTATGGATAGATTAAAAACTGGTGAATCTGAAGTGTGCACTATGGACTGTGGGAGGAGAGGAACCTAGTAAGGAGTTGTCAGAACTTACAAAACCCAGGAATTGTTTGTTCTTTTCCAGCTCAGTGCTCTTTGCAAACACTTGGACAATGTGTGGGAAGAGAATCGAGGCTGTGTGGTCCTATTTGCTTGGATGCAGTTCCTGAAGGAAGAAACATTGAGTTACCTGAATATTTCATCCCCCTATGAGCTAAAAATGTGCCCTCAAGGGAAGGGGCAGAGTCGGACACCGCTGGGGCCTCTGGATGCTGGGAAGGACTGTGGGGGTGCAGCAGGCTCTGCCACAGCTGAGGAGGAAATCGTGGATGCCAGAGCAGTGCAGGACGTGGAATCGTTGTCAAGTCTGATCAGGGAAATCTTGGACTTTGACCAGGCCCAGAGGAGGAAGTGCTTTAACAGTAAGATGTATTTGTGCAATATCTGCTTCTGTGAGAAGCTGGGCAGTGAGTGCATGCACTTCACCGACTGCAGCCACGTGTACTGCAAAGCCTGCCTGAAGGACTACTTTGAGATTCAGATCAGGGATGGGCAGGTCCACTGCCTCAACTGCCCCGAGCCCAAGTGTTCTTCTGTCGCCACTCCTGGCCAGGTAATACACGTGCACACAGGGCTGGGGGTTCTGCTGACTCACCCTAAATCACAGGGACAGGGTGTGGCTCTGCATCATCAGCACTGGGAATCTCAGAGTTGCTGAGCATGGAAAAGACCTGTAAGGTCATCAAGTCCTCCTTGTGACTGATCCCCACCTTGTCAACCAGACCAGAGCACTGAGTGCCACGTCTAGTCATTCCTTGAGCACCTCCAGGGATGGGGACTCCACCACCTCCCTGGGCAACCCCTTCAAGTGCCTGACAACCCTTTCCATGTGGAAATTCCTCCTGATGTCCAACCTGAACCTCCCCTGGCACAGCTTGAGGCCATTTGCTCTTGTACTCTCCCTTGTTCCATTTGCTGCCTAAGATGAAAGATTACAGAAGCCTGGGATGGTTTGGGTTGAAAGGGACCTTAAAGCTTCTCTTATTCCAACCCCCTGCCATGGGCAGGGACACCTTCAGTAGACCAGGTTGCTCCAAGCCCCGTGCAGCCTGGCCTTGAACACTTCCAGGGATGGGGCAGCCATAGTTTCTGGGGACAACTGAGCCAGGGCCTCACCACCCTCACAGGGAAAACGTTTCCCTAACATCTCCCTGTGCTCTTTAGGTGAAGGAGCTGGTTGGAGAGGAGCTGTTTGCCCGCTATGACCGGCTGCTCCTGCAGTCCAGCCTGGACCTGATGGCCGATGTGGTGTATTGCCCTCGCCCGGGCTGCCAGACCCCAGTGATGCAGGAGCCAGGCTGCACCATGGGCATCTGCTCCTGCTGCAACTATGCCTTCTGCACCCTCTGCAAGATGACCTACCATGGGGTGTCCCCATGCAAGGTCACTGCAGGTGAGTCACCTCACCTTCTGTTCTGAAAACGCATTGAGAGGCAGTTAAATCTTGTGTCAAATAGTCAGAAATTCAGCAAGGAAACTCCTCACCATGAGCTTTCTAAAAGACCAGACACATTCATTTGGAGTAGGTCTGTTGCTGGCAGTTAAATATTATTCCTTTGATGACACTCCACAGCTTAGGAGGTCCCTAAACTGCTGACTGTCAAATGCTGAGAGGCCATTGCAGGGAAAGAATAATTTTATGTGTATGTTCTTTACCCTTTCCTGTGAATCCACTGATTTCTGTAATCAGAGTTGATACTGAAATTAGGTGGAGGCTTCTCTCTTTGTTTGGCCTCAAAATTCTGTGGCAGAGTTTCCTTAAATGTATGTTCCGAAAAATATTTCCATTTTTGAGTTTATTTTACACTGTAGACTTGTTCTAATTCCATTAATAGGTCTCTTTTATAATGAAACAGTGTAAAACTTCAATTTGGGGTAGAGAGGTTTGTATTTTTCTTGCTTTTTAATGAATGATGTTAGTTTCCTTTGAGAATTTCTATGCTGCAATTAGCTGGACTTCTTTGTATAATACATTACATTTGGTTTGCTTTGGTTTTGTTCCCCAGAGAAATTAATGGATTTACGAAACAGCTATCTGGAAGCAGATGAGGCAACTAAAAGATTTTTGGAACAACGCTATGGCAAGCGAGTGATTCAGAAAGCCCTCGAGGAGATGGAGAGCAAGGAATGGCTGGAAAAGAACTCCAAGTCCTGTCCTTGCTGTGGGACTCACATAGAGGTGAGCATGGAGGGAAAGGCTGCAGAAAATAATAGGAACAGAAAATAACAGAAATGAAGGCAGTTCTGTGTTTAGGCTGGGACAAAGGTGTGTTTGTGGCCTCCAGATTCACCAGGTAAAGGAAATTTCTAGGAAATATTAAGAGAACTTTCCATTTCTGTCTGTGTGACATGGAAAAGAAGGTGAAGTGATTGTGGAGCTCGGGGATTTGAGTTCACCCAGCAACTGGTGGTGTTCAGGCTCCAGTACTAAACAGATCCAGGCTGACTATGGATCTGTATGAATCCTTTTATTTTCTGTGTGTTTCAGGTTACTATATTGTTATAGTGAATATAGTGAATCCTTTTATTTTCTGTGTGTTTCAGGTTTCCTCTATAGCGAGGAAATAAAACCAGCTTCAGCAAAATACTGATTTCCAGTATTTTTAGTAGTATAGCCAATTTACAATGCTGGGATTCCAGCTCCCAGTTCTTTTGAACAATGAAAAATAATCAGTGTGTGATGGAGTCAGGGTTGAATGTATTAATTGGCTGTAGTTTTGAGGGCTGTTGTCATAGGGATACTGAAGCCTGACTCAGTAAGATTCTGATACTGCTGTTTCTTGGTTTTTTGTCCCCAGAAACTGGATGGCTGTAACAAAATGACATGCACAGGGTGCATGCAGTACTTCTGCTGGCTCTGCATGGGCTCTCTGTCCCGGGCCAACCCCTACCGGCACTTCAACGATCCTTCTTCCCCCTGCTTTAACAGGTTGGTGCTTACTGGTATTGCCACTTATTTTCTACTTTTTCTTACAGTCTCTCCCAAATTCTTACCTTGAAATATGTAGCTATAGTTAAAGTCATGGTTTTTTCTCACAAGGACCCAACACTAACAAAAAAAAATCAGGAATGACTCAGGATGTGCTTTTGCTTTTTACAAGTTTTTGTTTTAAAATTCTGGGGGAGTCTTCTGGGCCTATTCCTGATTTTTTTTGGTCAGGATCATGACCCCATCCTTTCCATGCTGCCTCTGCCTGACACACAGCCTGCAGGGAAATGTTTCCCTGGAGATGCTCAAGTGCAGTACAAGGGTTTGGGTCAGAAAGCTGCTTTTAAACAGCTGCAGATTTGCCTCACATCTCACTGCTGGGGAAGGATCAAGGGATAGAAGGTGCTGCTGCTGACGGGGCAGGGGAAAAGCAGCTCAGAGGGATGTGACAATGGCAGTCTCTCAGCTTTGTGCATTTCACAGGGATGTGTGCCCATCGCTGGGATAGTAGTGCCTGGATCCACAGTCAAAATCCCAAGGATTTTCTCAATCCTCCACTATCTATTCTGCTGTAATAGATGTGGCTGACAGGATTTTTCTTGTTCTTGGCCCCTGTTGTCCTTTTTAACTTTTAATTGAGCTTAACCTCCCCCTGTCTTGACTAAGCTTGTGTGCTTTATAAAGAATAATTTAGAATCAGAAAATTGCAGAACCACTGAGGTTGGAAAAGACCTAAAACCATCTAGTCCAGCCATTACCCCAGTACTGCCAAGTGCCATTTTGTATTCCCTGTGCCCCACTAATGCTCATATAATTGTTTGCCCAATTCCATGTGTCCCATGAGATTGTGAGTTCTCTGGAGCAGGCGGCTTTGGCTGCTGATTATATCCTGCCTAAAGGCCAACTAGGCACAGCAGCCTGCTGGGTAACTTTACTATGGTTTGGATTATTAATATTTTCAGGGATTTCTTGGGACATCATGTGTGTAAGGTACCATCAAACGTTCTGGTGTAATGAGCTGCAGAAGTGCAGAGTCCCTTACTTTAATTGACACTGACAGCATGAGTGCTGTGTGATACTGAAAAAAATAGTGGAACTTGTTTCTTTTGTACATTTTGTCACATTTAGATGGACTTTTTTAACATACTTGACATTTTTACACTGTGGTATCTTGAATTTTCTGTCTTGCAGATTGTTTCAAGCCATGCACATTGATGATGGGGAGTTCTGGGAAGTTGAAGATGATGACCAGTAACTTTCTCCAGCAACAAAAGGTGAACAAACCAGAGAGAGATGCTTTCTTTGTGTCCTTTGTTTGCTTTTCACTTCCATTGTGTGATAGAAGAGCAGTAACTACCCTGCACTGCGGGATACTCACACCTCAGAGCCTGTTGCCAAAACCAAAGGAGACTGTTTTACCCATCCTGGGGTCAGTATCACCATGGAATGCCCTAACAATCACATAAATTATTAAAGACATACAACCAGTCAGCACTTGGAAAATTACTGCAAAAATATGTACCAAGAGATGCCCCTTTTTAAAAACCAGACAAAACTGAGGCCTCCAGTCATGGAAATAGTTGGGTGTTTTGTTTAGGGAGACCCACCTTTGGAGAGTCTTGGATCATGAATGTTGTGGGGGTTTGGGAAGTTTGTTAGAGCTGTAAAGCTCTTTCTGGAGCTATTTAGTGGTGCTGCTCGGACTGGGGAAATTTTCTGATACAACACAGAAAAGCTCTTCTATATTCAGCAACAAAGTTTGGGGTTTTTTTGAATTTCCTGACGTGTTTCTCTGAAAAACAGCTCGTGGCTCTGTCACTGTTACTTTCTAATGACATTAAAGCTGATTATCCTCAGCCCCCTTCTCACTGACTGTCGTGCCTGGGCCTTTGCATCCATGAGTGCTTGGGCAGAAAATGACCAACAGCCTTTTGCAGATGTTTCTGTCAGGTTGGTGACTCTTCCTGGTGTTCCTGTTGGATTCACTCTCCTTTTTTTTTAAAGGAAGTGAGATGAGGATGTGAGAGGGTAAAAAGTATCAGGCAGAGATGATTTTTCTAGATACTGACAATTACTTTGTATTCTCAGATGATGAAGTAATTATTTTTAGCTAACTCTTCACATAAGAAATTTGATTAGTTGATACTGTTGTTTCTGGACTAGATCCCTTATTTCCACTAGTTTTACTCTTTAAATTATTTCAGAAACCAAATTGTTGTCCCTAAAATCTCATTAAGTATTTTTATGAACATGAAGGTAATTACTGGAGGGAACCACTAACTTTTTACAAATTTTTCCACTTGCAGAACTGTCTAAAAGTTTGTTTGGCATTCAAAGCTGCATGTGCTGTGTTCAAAAGTAGCAGGGCCTGGATGGGTAGGTCAGGAGCTGGAAGACTCTTCAGAAACTCAAGGTGATCACCTCTCACTCAGTTTTGACTGATAGTTAATAAATTTATATTGGTGTATGTGGCCAAAATGAGTGCTGCTTTAGTTCCTTTCACAGAGGATGAGCCCATACTGTCAGAAGTGGCAGATTCTAAAAATGTGAGATGGTAAGAGTGAATCTCACCTCGGTTTAAGCTATAGGTCAGCGTGTAGGAAAAGTTTACATTGTGTGTGGTTTGAGTTGTATTTCTTGCACCTTTCACATGCACTAAATTCACTTTAAGATGGTAAACACAGTTGTCTCCCTGTTTGTCTTCATTCTGGCGTGGATTTGGCAGTGCAGCTCAGTGTCCAGGTGGCTGTTGGCTCCAGTGCTCCTGTGCCGTGGGGCTGTGGAATGGGACAGCCCAGAGCTGGCCTCACAGCTCCCAAGGGAAGCTGGCACAGGATGTGTGCTGCTCATGGAATTTTGGACATTTACGTATGCAGAGTGCCCTCCCACCCAAAGGGCCCTGCTTTTCCCTTAGAGGTACAGCCCCTGACTACTGACACTGCTCTGGGATCACCATGTTGGATGCAGCCAGGTCTGAGCTATTTCCCCTCTGGCCACAGTTCTAACTCTCCAGGCTGAATCCCAAAGCTGCCTGCTTTTGAGAGGGACTTTCTTCCTGCTGAGCTGTGTATGTGAGCATGGGGAATGTTTGTGACAAGGAGAAGAATGTGCTTAAACCCCCTTATCCTGCTTGGATGGAGGAGGTGATGTTGGATCCCTTAAAGCAGGACAAAGGTGGGCTGAGGGCAGGGCTGGGATGCCAAAGGGTACCTTGGGATGAAGATCCATGGCTGGGGATGTACCAGCACTACCAAAGCACAAAGAGTGAAGTATTGGAAGATGCAGGAATGAACCACCCTCAGTTTCAAGGACTGTGTGGAGGGAGGAGGAGCAGCGATGTAGCCACCATGAATTTGGTTACTCCTGGCCTGGAGCTTCTGAATCCTGCAGCGAGGCAGAGGACAGACCCTCTGGGGAGGGGATGAGCAGGTGACTGCACTTGTAGGACAATCAGCTGGTGTTGCAAAGGCAGGACAGTTAAACCAGACCCTGCCTGTACCGAGAGCAAAGAAGCAGCTCTGGCAAACAGGGCACTGAGTTTCTCCCTCAGTCTTTTCCCCTCTTGAAAACCTCACTTTGACCATTTTTGTGCATGCAATTAAACTATTTGCAGAAACTCTGTGGTTCCAGGTAGAGCTGTGGCCTCCTCCTTTCTCCTTTAAAGTCTCCCACTTTTTCATGTGATGTGACCACTGCCTGGCAGGACAAAACCGCAGCAGGTGTCTGGTGGAAACCTGCCAGCAAACACTGGGCAAGGAAGTAGGGAGCAGCAGGAGCTATCCCTACCAAACTGCTTCCAGGACACCCTTGGTCTCATGAGCACAGATACAGTCAATGCCACCATTTAGAAAAAAATTAAAGACATTTAATGTAGAAAGTTGCATTACAGGTCAACAGTTTACAAAATTTCTGCATAAAGAAAATAAATGTTGCCCAGTTTTCTTGCCCCTTGTGTGGTAGCACTGGATGGGAATCCCAGGAATCGTATTTCAGCATTGGTGGAGTCTTGCCAGTACAGGCTGTTGTTGACCTGTGTGGGGCTTCAGTAATTAAACAGAGTCTGAAGCCAGTGGGAACAGTGTTTCCATGGAGGCTGGTTTGGCATTTCCTTAGAGCAATGGAAGGTTCTGGAGTGAACATACTGCTTCAGGCTCTGCACTGATACAATGATCAGTGCTGAGCACACAGAGGTCACTTCTGCTTCATCTGAACCCTCCTGAATACTTCATAAAGCACCAGGGCATAGAAATTTATACCTGGCACTGAACATGAAGGGTTTCTTAGGGTACACCAGTGACATCCTCAGCTGCATAACCTGCATGATTAATCCCAGGCAGGCAAATGCTGCTGTAGCCTCTTGTTCTGGGGTGATCTCAAGTCCAACTTACGTCTCAAAGTGAGGCTCAGCCAGGGCTTTATCCAATCAGACCATGGAGACCTTCTAAGGACAGAGCCTGCACAGCTTCTGGGGAATCTGCACCACTGCTTGGCCATCCCCATGGGGAGGTTTTATCTTTCTATCCAGTCTGAGTATCATGTGTCTACTCAGATCCCACTGTCTCTTCTCATCTTCCTGCTGACTTCTTCTTGCTGATCCCTTCCTGGCTGCAGGGCTGCTCTGAGGCCATGTGAAGCTCTCCCTTCTCCAGCTGGACAAGTTCACTTCCCACTTTCCAAGATTCCGGTGCAAGAGTTTCTTTCATGGAGAAGGAATGACACATGAGGTGCTTGTCCTAATTGCAAAGAATGCACCCCAAAGGGATTACCCACTGGGTTTGTGTTGTACTTTCACTTATCCTCACATTTGTTTCACAGCCTTCAGTCCACAATTACTTCATGGATCAAACAACTCATCCTTCATTGACTTTACCTTTAGAGAATGAGTTAGTGGCAGAAGCTTGTGGAACACAGTACACTGGATCCATCCTCATTTGGCTAATTAAGGCAGGTGTTTGGCATCTGTCTCTTTAATGGAGAGAAGCAAACACATGATCATTCTGCTAATTTAAGAACAAGTATGAGATCAGTTTCTGCAGCAATTTGCTTTTTTCCCAGCTGGTTTCAGCAGCTGTTTCAGCACTGCCCCAAGCAGATCAATCACTGTATGGCTTCTTAGACTGGCTTTTCTCTGCTCCTGTCTCCTTCATGCTGTACAGGGGCTCCACAAGCTTATTGTGAACCAGCATTAAACCTGATGGAAAACATAGAAAGATGATGTAATAGACATAATAAAATAAAATTCTCATTCACTGGATGCTGATGAAATTAGACATCATTGGTGCCCTTGTTCCTTTGCCCCCACACCCAAGCACTTAACCATTTACCTTCACACTGATTATTGTGGTATATTTAAGGAATATACTCCTTTGGGAGATGATTAAACAGAAACATCTAATGCAAAGCATGGCTTGTACCTCTTAAAAACTAACAAAACATCTGCCTGGCCTGGACAAACACTTGCCTTTAAAGTACTTCACTGTCTTGACTTTGAGCTCCAGCGTGGCATCCTCGTCGCACACAAACACAGTGTTGGGGTGCTGCTGGAAGGCAGACACTGTCCACATATGGTTGACACCTTCCTCGATGGCTTTGTACAAAGCAAAGGCTTTGTGGGCTCCTGTGATCAGAATCATTACCTGCACACCAAGACACAGGGAAGGGCAGTCAGGGTGGTCGTTCCAAAACAGGGTAACATTTAGCTGCTCCACAGCTACTGTAGGAAGGCTCTGCTTTTTTCCTAACCTCTCTGGCATCCATGACAGTGCCTACTCCAACTGTCAAGGCCATCGTGGGGACTTTGGAGAGGTCACCATCAAAGAATCTGGCATTAGCCAATATGGTGTCCATAGCCAAGGTCTTCACTCGTGTCCTGGACACCAGACTTGATCCCGGCTCGTTGAAGGCAATGTGACCATCCGGGCCGATACCTGGAACAGAGACATGGGAGAAAAGGTCAGTTGTAGGAGCCAACAGCTCTCCCATGAGGAGGACAGTCAGTGCTTCCAGGAACACAGACCTCAGAAAAACACCTGCAATTCTTCTAGTGAAGCTCAAATTGGTGTCTGGTAGGAAGGACAGCAAAAGCCTCCCCTGAAGCCAACAGACTCTGCCCTACCTGTGCTGGGACAGCAATGAAGCAAAGTAGCTGGCAGAATCTCAAGGCAAACTGATGGGAAAAGCCTGAGTTGAGCTCCTGTTGTATCAGAGGACTCTTGACTACTCCCAGGAGTTTCCTGTCAGCACTGACAACTGTAATATACTTTGTATGATTTTAGCTCCTCCCATTTCTCCTGCTAATCATTTTCTGAACAATTCACTGACTGGATTGAAAGACCTAAAGGTATGGGAGCAGTGCATTGGGAGACAAGGCTGCCAGGGGGGTGGACTGTGGGGTCCACTGAAAGACTTTGGAAATGAACAATCCTGACAATTTTCACCTCCAACAAAGAGCTCGATTCCTCCAGCTGCTTTGATTTTCTTCTCAAACGCATCACACTCTGCCTGGAGGTCAGGTGCATTTCCATCCAAAATGTGGACATTCTCTGGTGAGATGTCAATGTGCTTAAAGAAGTTATTCCACATGAAAGAATGGTAACTTTCCGGGTGATCCCTCGGCAGACCTGGTAACAGAGCACACACAGGACTAAGACCAGATGGAAAAATAGCATAACATAAGCACTTCTTTACCCTTGGACTGGCTTTGGTAACAGACCACAGTCCTTTGTCACTCCCTCAACTTTCACAAGTTGTTTTTATTTCCCTAAATAGCAGAATTAAATTCAATCACAACAGCTTCTGTAAGGCATGTGCCCATATTAACACGCAACAGCTCTTCAGAAAAGCAGGTGGGCACCGTGTCTCATCTCTCAGTACCTTTTCAGCCTTCCTCCCAGTTCATATGAGCAAGAGCGAATTAAAAAAAAGTGCAGAAGCCTAAGAAATAATAATAATTATGTAATTATTGCATACTTACCCCCCTTGAATGCTATAAACCCACACTGAACTGCTCATTCCCTAATGCTGCTTGATTAGAATTGTTCACAGAAAAAATTCTTGACCAGGGTAAAATTAGCATTAGCAAATATTTAGCCTGGCCATTTTTCACCTTTGGATCGCTCTTTCTTCTGATGAGGCTGTTTCACCACGGCCTCAGAAAACAAACAGTCCCTCCTATCTTAGCAGGAGTTACTGAAGGGCACTCGGAACACACTGGTCCTTTCAATGGACCTGAGCTACAGTGACCTTTATAATCCTGGAGCAAAGGATTATAAACATTGCACACTATCTGAGCTTGCATTGATAAGATGGTTCCTTACCTGGTCAGCACCTGAGTGTAGGTAAAATGCAGTATCTGTAACAGTGTGTGTTAATACCAGCCAACACCCAATACCTTTCAGTATCTGGGGTTTTTCCACAGGTTTTCAAACCTATGGAAAAATTCCAAATTTCTTCCACAGATTTTTAAATTGTCCCCATCATTCCCTTGGCTAATTCCTTGGAGGTGCTTAAGAAAAGCCTGGATGTGGCACTCAGTGCTAGAGTCCAGTTGACGAGATGGTGTGTTGGGTCACAGGTTGGACTCGATGATCTCAGAGGACTTTTCCATCCTAACTGATTCCATAGTTCTGTCATTCTATGGAATGTTATTTCACCTTACCTGGAGCCCTTTGCCAGGTGGATTTCTTGCCCCACCACGCACTGAGTGGGTGCATGGCTGCCGCACCAAGTGCAAAGGCAGAGTCAAACCCCGCGGGCACGTCAGGGCAGGGTAGGACAGCGCAGGACAGCCGGGTGCAGGCTACGGGCACTCACCCACGTACTCGTCCATGTTGAAGGTCTTCACGTACTTGAAGGAGAGGTCCCCGTTCTGGTAATACTCCACCAGCTTCTTGTAGCATCCCAGCGGGGTGCTGCCTGCGGGGAGCCGCCGCCTCAGCCGGGGCAGGGGCCGGGCTGGACAGCGGCCCCGTTCCCGGCCCCCCGCACCCACCTGTGGGCAGCCCCAGTGTGAAGAACCGCCCGGGGCCCGGCCCGAACTGCACGATGCGGTTGCGGATGTACTTGGCCGCCCACTCGCTGGCCTGCGAGTAGGTCTCCAGGATGATGAGCTTCATGGCGGGGCCGCCCGCGATCGCCTCCTTCTCCTGGGATCGCTTCTTCTGCGGGGGATCGCCTCCTTCTCCCGGGATTGCCTCCTTCTCCCGGGATCGCTTCCTCCGCCCGGGATCGCCCGTGCGGGATCGCCTCCTTCTCCTGGGATCGCTTCCTCCGCCCGGGACCGCTTCCTCTGCCCAGGGTCGCTTCCTCTGCCCAGGATCGCCTCCTTCTCCCGGGATCGCTTCCTCCTCCCGGGGTCGCTTCCGCGGCCGCCGCGCCCCGCCCCGCGCAGGGCGGTGAGAGCGGGACCGGCCCCGAGAGCCGGGAGGTGGCGCGGCCGCGGCTCGGTGTGAGAGTTCAGGGAAGAGGGTAATAAATCCACCCAGGAATGACGCGCCGCGGCTGTTCGGATGAAGCAGCCACCAACACTTCAAGCACGCCTGTTTTCCCTACAAAGCTTTGGGAAATCAGCGGGTTTCCCCAATACATTATTATATGGGCAGCAAATATTTCAGTGTGGTTCTGCTGGAGTGTCCCTGTCACAGCAGGGATCCACCCAACTCCGTCCTTCAGCCTCTCATTCCTAAAGGAAAGCTCCCAGCCTTGTCACGTCATAACAAGCGCTCTCACGCTTGAACTATTCCATAGCGACCTACTTCAGGGCATGTTGGGGTAGTTCTGGGGAAGGGAGAGGCCATGACCTCCATTTGTCCTGCTGCTCCTGGCACAGTCATATTCCCAAAACACCCTCCTGCTGTTGCTCTGTTTGCCTTCAAGCTCTGACTGGAACATGCCCGACTTCTCTTTGTAAGGTTTGCGTCGTCGTTCTTGCAATGCTTTGCGATGCAAAGCCTTTACTTCAAAGTTGGAAAGCTTTTAACTTTCATTAGAAGAAAGAATAAGATACAAATTGCTTTATTGGGATCCAGCCCGAGCAGTTCCTTCTCATTTTAATAATTTAAATTACCTGGTTAGAACCAGCGCTCCTGGTATTGTCTCATCGTGGAGAGACCTTGGTTTGCATTTGGATAGGGAATGATGGGTGTGGCAGGCCATAGCTAGATGGCTGTGGTCAGACACGGGGAGAGTTTTAGGCCACAGAGACTAAATAAATTCCAAGCCCTATGTGTTTCCATGAGCAGTGGTCAGTCAGCAGGCAGGCAGGTCTCTCGGTGGCTGGTGCTGGGCAAGGAGCTCACAGCAGCAGCATTCCCGGCTTTCCTGCAGTGCAAAGCAGCCTGGGCTTTGGCTCTGTGTGAAACAGCTCTTCCACTTGTCCCATCGGGATCATATTAGTGTCACAGACCAACTGGTCCTGGGGACACTGGCAGGAATCACTGCATAAGTGGGTTCAGAGACACAGGATCAAGGTGCTGGTCTAAACAGGGACTGTGCCTCAGCTGGGATGGAGAGGAGGGGGGACCTGGTTGAGATCTGAACCATTCCCATCCTGCGGCTGCTTCAGGCTGCTCCAGATGCTGCTGGCCCGAAGGTGAGTGCACTCCTGACCTGCAAGCACACGTGGGAGTTTCCACATCACCGCTATTGCAGCACAGCAGCAGTTTCTGGTGTACAAAGCCAGAACTGCTGCAGGGCCCGGCGGAGAGAGATGCTCCACCAGCACCTCGAGTCTGCAAATAACCCACATCGGATTCCTCAGCGTTACCATGGAAACGCGGCGAGGGCTCGGAGGTTTAGGAAAAGCAAATACTGGAGACACAGCCCGCATAGGAATTGATTGCAGGAGACACTGGCGACTTCCCACAGCAGTAGCTGTAGGACAAGAACTGTGCCCATCCTGGGGTGACTTGCAGGTTTTGTGGTTCGTCTGCCATCAGAGCAGCCTGTGGGCAGTGCCCCCCCAACCCCTGCCTCCCACCTCACCTGCACTGAGCCCCCTCGGAGGTGTGGAGTGCTGCTGCCTTTGAGGATTGGCCTCAAACAATCCCACTGTGGGGATGGGCTCAGTTTAAATCCAAGACCTGTGGGGCTCTTGCTTTCATCCCCCGTGCGAGTGGCTTGGGCAGATACAGTGCACAAACACAGGGGGCAGCCGGCAGCTCCCAGTAAAAGCAAAACATGTTTTGGTGAGAGAAAAAACTGCAGGAGAGCCAGGCACGTGCCCCTGTGCTGCCCACATCCCACAGATCCACATGCTCGATGTGTCTGCATTATCTGAGTTGCTCTGGGGTTGGGTCGTGCATGTGACTTGCATGCAGAGTATTTTTAGGTATGATAATTTCTGCCCCATTATTGTTCCTGTGTTTCCAGCTTGCTGATCCACTGCTGAAGAACTTCCTGGTGTCTGAACAAGCTGATTTCCCTTCCTTGCAAAAGCAGCAGATGGAAGGAAACAAGAACTTCTCTGCAGGAGAAGTTGAAGTTTACCAGACGAGTTATAACAAGCACAGCATTTTCTTTGCCCCATCTTGAAGAGATCAGAGGCAACAGTGCTCAGAGACCAGGGCCTTTGCTACTGGGAACTGCTTGGGAGCACTGGGATTTTTTTCCTGTAAAAAGCAACAATTAAATATCTCCATGAAGAAACCACTCTTCAAATCGTGTAAGAGTCTTTTTAATATACACTATCGGTCACCTCTTCCTGCTCCAGCATGTTCCACTTCCCTTCTAATCCTAATTTATAAGAAAAGGAGAAACAACATCCCATGTGGGATAGATCTGAATGGGAGCTCCTCTTTTCTCCAAGCCCTGCTCACAGATTAGCTCTCCCAGCAGCACGTAGATCCCAGTTAGGAGGGTTTTGGGGTGTCAAAGCAAGCCAATGTGTAGGGCAGTGCACAAGCAGGCGGCTCCACAGAGCGCACATGCCAGTGCCTTCCTGTTTTGCAGGCAAGGCTCCCACTGGCAGGGCTTTGCTCCTTGCCAGGTTAAAAACCACCAGCCTAAGCAGTAAGGGATTTAACCTGGATAACAAGATTAAATTAACGGGGGTTAATTGTGATTTCTCCAGTAGGCTGAAGAAATAATAGAGTGACAAAGGACACTGGTTAAATCAGTGAGCTGGGCCCCAAAAATCAGGCTGGACTGACCTGGCAGTGTCAGATGGAGGCAATTTGGAGCTCAGCTCTGCCTTGTCCTGTGCACCGCCTGTCATGTCAGTGCAACTCAGCTGCATCACTCTGTATCTCCCCCTTGGTTCTGCTGCTGGATTTCAGGGGAAAAGTCCCGTTGGGAAAGTCTTCCACCTCAATGCTGCTGTTGTTTTCATTGCTCCTCCTTACAAAACTTGGGCTTATTGGAGCATAATTTTCTGCACCAGTAAACAAGGCACTGCTTACGCCTGGCTCTGCCCAGGCTGGAGGACATGTGGCTGTGCTCACTGGGGCTCTCCTCGTTCCAGCAGACCCGATGTGACCGAGTGGCTTTTGTTTTTACAACAAGCACTCTCTGAAAATTGCAGCTCTGTGGGTGTCTAAAGCTGTGTATGGAGCCCACACCTGTGTCTGCCGTGCTGGGAACCTGCTGCTGCTGAGGCTAGTTGAGGTGTAGGGCAGCTTCCCTGGGCAGGGGCTGTCATAGAATCCCAGAATGGTTTGGGATGGAAGGGACCTTAAAGATCACCTAGTTAAAACTTCCTGCCATGGGCAGGGACACCTTCCACTAGACCAGGTTGCTCCAAACTCTGTCCAACCTTGTGGGACAGCCACAGCTTCTCTGTGCCAAGGCCTCACGACCCTCACAGGGAAGAATTTATTCCATGTCTCTCATCTAAACCCACTTTCTGCTTTCTGTCCTGCTTTTACCTTTTCACTGTTCCAGAAGTCTTCTGTGATATTTTGGGGAGGAACATCTGTTAGACAGCATTTATTAATCCTTAACAAATCTCTCCAGCCTAATTATACAACTCTAATTCAGGATGTTATTCTACAATGGGAAAACAAGACATGACATCTATGTATATTCAAACCTTGTTATTCCATTTCTGCACATGAAATGTTTCTGCCTTCAGGGACACAGGAATACTTTATACTGATGACAAAAAAGTTCTTGTCATGTGAACATTTTGTCTTTGCTTTTTTCTTAATTGGGTAATTTAGCACTAAAAGATTGGAAGAAAGACCTAGTTTTAATGTCTTGCTTATGTCTTACTAGTCTAGCTTTAACAAACCCTGCCTTTGAGTTTTATTATTTAGCTTTTAATGTTCAATATTTATGACAAAGTGGAGATTAAGCTTTCCTTTATTGCTCAGTCCTACACGATAATTAAAGGAACACATGTACAGTGCCAGGATTTCAGAGGACTCACTCCACTGCAATTCTGTCATATTTTCAATTGCTTTCAAATGCTTTCACAGCACATCCCGTACGGAAGTCACTCAAAGCAATGACTTTGAGCCTCAAGTGTCTCTTGGGAGAAAAGACATTTTGCACTGGAGGAAAAGTCAAAAAAACACAGAGGCATGAAATGATTTGCCTAAAGCCATGAGGGAAATGAAAGCAGAACTAGTCATGTGCTATAACCACAGCATCATCTTTCTACAGAGCTTCCCCACCTAAGAGAATAAAATAAATACAGGGAAAGCAGCTGAAGAAATTGCCATTACCCCTCCGGAATCAGTCATGCTCAGACTAGATGGACTAATTAGGCTGTGATTTGCCTCCACTGGCCCCAAAATGGCTTTGACATGAAGAGTTTCACCAGTTCTCCAGGATACATTCCAGCATCTTGTCTGGAGATGTGTACAGGTTGCATCTGATTTTAATCTCTACATTGTCCAAGTCAGTCACTGTGCTGCTAATTACCACTGTGGCTACAGCCTTACTTAAGGGTATAATCCCACCTCAGTGGCAAGTAAATCCATGCAGGTCATCAGGACAGCTCCTTACTGCAGGGAAGTTCTCAGTGCAAATTGTGAATCTCATGGAAAGGTGAAACCAGAGTCTGTCAGTGCCTGAAGCTCCTGTTCCAGCTCCTTCAAAGACACCTGTGTTGCAGGAAACCTGCCTTCTCCTTGTGTCTCCAGCATTTCTCAGGAGTCACTCTTTGAGGTTATTCTTGGCTAAAATCCTTCACGGTTCCTGCCTCTCCTTCAATGTGAGAACTGGGATGTCCATTCATCTCACCAAGATATTGATGAAATAGCTATGCCTCAAAGGCAAAATACAGGGAAAAAAGAATCCAAGCTGATTATGGTACGGAATAATGAGCATTGAGGCATGTATTTATGACTGAGTATGCAGTTCAAAACCATGTCCTCGGGCTTAAGCGCTTGCAACTCTGAATATGCAGTCTGGAATCCCAGAGGGGCTGATTCAGCCTTTCTCATCCTAAAGCTAATATATTTAAATCTCATCAACCTTAGGGATTGATGTGGGTAATTTTGTGCAAGCCTGACTACAGCTGAACTGTGCACTTAGAAAATAAAGGTTACACAAGCTGCAATGTTTCTTAGCCAACGTGACAATGCAAAAACTCCCTGAATAAACTGACTTCTCTCGCTGCGTGGTTTCCTACACGTGCTCCTTTTGGAAAGAAATTTCTGAGCTGCAACACCATCTGCTTCATGTGGATATGGAAGAGCTGATGGCGCTTTCGGAGGAGTTGGCCAACATCTTGTGTTTGGCTCAGCTGTGGTGCAGCAGTCGCTGCCTCTTCCCTGCCTGCGTGGGCACACGTTGGCACTGCCGTGGTGGTGGGTCAGGGATAGGTGAGGGGTCATGAACGACCAAGGCTTGGTCAGTGTGGCTCACACGGTGCTGGTTTCTGAGCACTGGCCCCTCTGTGCTGATGCTGAGGCAGCAGTGTTTCTCAGTGTGGGTTTATATCAATTTTCTGACTCCACATGTTCTGCTAACAGGTCCTATGGCAGCTTCCACGCTGAATAATTATACTGTGTGTGTTTTATGTGGTGCATGGAGCTCGTGGGGTCACTCCTGCAGCTCCCTCGGTGACGGGGCAATGCTGCTGGTCCACAGCATCCTTATGGGCAGTGAGGCTCCCCTGGCAATCCAGGCTGGCTCTGGGGGGTTCCAGTCGCCCTCCAGACTCCAGTGGAACTGCCATGGAGCTATCCTGGTTGGAGTGAACTGGTTGGGAAGCAGCCCAGCAGAGAAGGACCTGGGGGTGCTGTCTGACAGCGGCTGGACATGGGCCCAGGTGTGTCTGGGTGGCCAAGGGGGCCGATGGCACCTGGCCTGTACCAGGGTTAGTGCAGTAGCAGGACCAGAGAAGTGATTCTTCCCCTGTCCTCGGCCCTGCTGCTGTGTCCAGTTCTGGGCTGCTGGCAGCAAGAAGGACATTGAGGAGCTGGAGTGCGTCCAGGGATGGAGCTGGGGAAGGGTCTGGAGAGTCAGTCCTGTGAGGAGAGGCTGCGGGAACTGGGGAGGCTCATCCTGGAGAAAAGGGGGCTCAGGGGGGACCTTCTCGGTCTCTGCAACTCCCTGACAGGAGAGGGGAGCCAGGGGGATTCAGGCTCTGCTCCAGGGAACAAGGGACAGCTCAAGGGGAAATGGCCTCAAGCTCTGCCAGGGGAGGCATAGATTAGATATCCTGAAAAATTTCTTCACTGAAAGGGTTGCCAAGCCCTGGCACAGGCTGCCCAGGGAAGTGCTGGAATCATCGTCCCTGGAGGGACTGACACGTTGTGCACATGTGGCACCTGGGGACATGGTTTAGTGATGGACTTGGCATTGCTGGGTTAACAGTTGGACTTGATGATCTTAGAGGCCTTTTCAACCTAAATTATTCTTTATATCCTCTTCCCTTTCCGCTTGAAGGAATTTATCTGTCTTGAGGAGGAGGCTCCTGAAGAGGTTCAGGTCACCAGCCTGGGCAAGGCATTTTGCTTTTGTACAGGCAACGCTGGGTGAAATGGGTCTGGGCTGGCATGGTGGGGAAACCTTGGGTGGCTGAGGGGTGAATGTGCCCCNTCGGCCGCGGAGCCGCTTCCCGCAGGCTCGGGGCGGGCTGTGCCGTGCCCGGGGCCGGCTGTGCCTGTGCCGGGCCGGGCTGTGCCCCCGGCCGGGTGTTCCCCTGTCCCGGCGCGGGGCCGACCTTGGCGCAGGGCGGGCCCCCCGCGGGTCGGGGACGCCGCCTGGAACGGGCTCGTTCCGCATCGACCGCAGGTCACCGTTAGTTTTATTCCACCTTTTGCGTGTAGTCCCCTCTGAACGCCCCCCGGGCCAGGGGCCGGCCTTGCGGGGCTCCCTCGGGAATTCGGGGTGGTTCCTCCCTCCTGCCTCCCGTTTGTCCGCAGGACCCGCCCCTCGGGAAGGGTCGGGGCTCGGCGGGGCCCGCGGTGTGACCCAGTTTGCTGGGCGCCTTTCTGACATGGAGAATTCCTTGCTTCAAGTAAGGGAGAATCAGTCCCTCCAAGCAGCGCACAGCTCGCTCGGGCCGCACCGAGGTGCTCACAGGAAATCGCTGTGTTGTGACTTTTCCTCGGTCGCGTTTCCAGCGTGGGTGGGCCCGCTCTCGGCGGAGTCCGAGGTGCACCCTCCCAGGGGATGGAATACTTGTCTCATCTGACAGCTGGAGGTCTCGGCGTTTTTACATACTAGAAGGGTGAAAGTTAAGTAAAACTTAGGCTTTTTTTGTTGTTTTGTGCTGGAGGGATGTGTTCTGCTTACAATGGCAGATCTCTTTGTGTTGTTCTTGGAATGGGTAGGCACAAATAACCAGGTCTCTGCACTAACCGCCTTCCCTGGCGCAGTCCTGCTGTTGCTGGTGACCCTGAAGGGTGTCTTCACAACAGTCCTTTCCCAGGGGATCCAGCAGCGTGTCCCATTGCCTGCAGCCCGTGGGGGCAGGGGACGGAATTGCCTGGCCTTGGGTGACCCTGTGCCTGGCTGGCACACACCCTCCTGCTTTCCTTAGGGAGGGGTATGGAACGCTGTTGTTCCCCAACTCCTGCTCAGCCCGCAGACAGAGCAGACGCCTCTGTGGAGCACAGCGGAGATTAGGGAGCCAGGCTGTGCCAGAGGATTTACACTGCTAAAGACAAGCAGATAATGGAGGCCTGTGAAGTGACTGGTGTAACTGGAGTGCAGTCAGATTCTTACGTGTACGTGTATTTAGTTTTGTGTAGCTCTTTAGAAATTGCTTTTTTCCCCCTCTCCCTCTGCCAGAACCCAGGGATTCGTATTGTGAAGTGTCTCATCACTGAGCTGGCTCCTAAGGTTTGTGTTGCTCCAAAAGACCCTGCAAGCTGTAAATATGCAGAGTCGGGATTTAGGTGAAGAGGAGAGTGTGGGAGTGTCTCTCTCGCATTGAATTTGTCTGTTTTTCTCCATATTTTGAAACTTACTGTGTGCATGAATGTACAATAGTGAATGTTGACAGACTGATAGTGATAACTGTGAGGGCTAGAGGTGAACACAGGACCCAGTAAGTGGGGGTAGCCTGGAGAAATTCAGGACAAACTCATTTACTTCTTTAAATTATTGGATTATGAGACAGTGGAGGAATTTTTAAAACTTGATCAATTTTGTGAGGTAATGGGGCTGATGGATTAGTGATGTTGGTTACACTTGTAGGTGGTTCCTAGACAGATAAATGTATGTGATTGACTGTACAAACATGCTGGGGACTTCACTCCAGGAAGGATTACTGGGGTATCAGCATGTTTGTAGGAGCAGCACTGCTGAGGTCTGGGCACTATTTCAACATGTACAAATATGTAAGGTTCCTCAAGTGCCTGTATTTTCAGGGGAAAAAAAAAAGATAGTTCATGGGGATGATCTGAGAACAACAGAAATCGATAAACAAGGTTGAAACCTGTGTATTTTCTCTGCCACCCCTTCCTCAGCCCATGCTGCCCTGTGGATGGGAATTGGGAAGGTGAAAGAGGGGCTGTGCCCCCTCATCAGCCCCTGCCCTCCAAACTCACAGCTTGTGTCCGTTCGCCAGCGAGGGCTGTGCTCAAGGGGCGTGCACTGATTTATTTTCCAAAGCCAACTTTCTAGCCCTGGGCTTTGTTCAGGCATTAGATAATCTGATAAAAAATAGCCTGCGATAATGCCCTTGGGCGATTTGCGTCTGATCTCATGGACTGAGGAAGTGCAGCTCGATGCAGAATAAAGCTCAGACTCTGGAGAATGGATTTTGGCTTCCCGGGCCCCTTCCGTGTGGAGCAGGACTAGGGCAGGGTGACCGGGACAGGCGGGAGGGTTTGGATCCTCTGCGGGCTGGATGCCAGGGCTGTGCTTGTGGAGGTGCCAGTGGGAGAGGCCTGGAAGGAAGGAGGGCTGTGTCCTGCCCTGGGAGTGTTATTCCCAAAAAGGGACAATGTATCCTAAAAAGGGACACTGGAGGCTGTTGTCCTTTCAACCTGCCTTTGGGAAAGTTACACAGGGGTGTTGTTGGGTTTAGGGGCTTAACGCCTTCTGAGCATCGCCCTTGGGTTGTGAGTTCAGTGGCAGAACTGTATTTCATCCTTGGAATAGAAATTATCCTCTGTTCTGAAAAAAAATAGCACGGCTTTAACAGGTTTATTTACACTCTGTGTTAGCCAGGCCTGTTTTTCACTTGAAGCATTCGAAAATAAATGTGAGGTGTATGAGTAATGTAAACCCACCTAGGAAATGGTGGGAGTGTTAAATAACCAAGATATATTCCTTTTTAAGTGCTGTTTCTTCCTGTGCCACTTGTTGAAGGCTTACATGGATCGTGAATCATTCCATGAAGGGAGGTGGCTGTTGGAAAAATAGGGAAGAAAGACTTTTCCATTTGTTTGTTTTCTATTCAGTGAAACTGTAGAAGACAGAATAGGAATAGAGGTTAAATCCACAAAGGACCATAATGCTTCCATAGTGTCTGGGATGGCTGCAGTGAACAGGGAGGCAGATACCAGTTGCTGCCTTGTGGGCAGCCTAAGCTTATATTTAAATTTTTAGCTGAAATAGGCACACAGATCAAAGCTAAAACTGAGAATATTCCAAATAATTTAATGTCAGCATTAGAATTCGAGATGTCAGTGACTGTTTCCTCAGTGAGGTACTTCTAGTGTGCAGATATGCTGGCTAAAGATAAGAACTTCCAGGGAGGATTGTTTACACCTTCATTTATTTTATTTAATAAGTAGAACAAGAGATGTCCAGTGACATAAAACCAGTAAAGAGCAGACAAAAATTGCAGAGCGAAATGGCTTGTGGAGCCGCTGCTTTGAGGTTGTGCTGGAGATGCCCATGTCCAGCTCAGGCTGTGGTCAGGTGACTAAAGTCTGGTTGTTTTCTTCTGAAATACCTGCCTCTGTAGGCAACATTACCTGTCAGGTGAGTTCTTGAGATTTTAGTGATTCTACGTGAAGAGGTAATTATAGAATTAAAATAGATTCCCTCTCTAAAACTCAAAGGATGTGGGAAAGGCAGGGAAACAGTAGCAGTCCAGTGTCATCACACAGCTCGTGTAACAGGAGAAAAGAGCTTTGCCTGCACACTTTAAAATAAAATATTATCTCAGGCATCAGGATTGTGTTGGGCTCTGAGCTGGGCTTTGTTGGTGACTTTCCTCTTCATTAAAATTCAGTGGGGCTCAGTAACTCCATTGGGAAGTGGCTGTAGGAACAGTCCGTGTGGGCTTTGGCTTGTTAGGTGGCTCCCAGGAGATGTGGTACCTCTTTGGGTGGGCTTGGCATCATGTCTTAAAAGCAGAGATACTGAAAAGAAGTAGAAAAAGTTCTGTGTGTGAATTCTGATCCTTTGTCATTGGGACTAATGAGAAAAACTCAGTAATAAGATGTATCCAATCATTCTGTTCCTGCTTCTTGTGAATATCCAAATTTGGTGACACAATCAGATTTTTTTTTCTTCATATGAGAGTTTAAAACTTGTCATACTTTAAAATGTTTAAAAGATCCAGAATTCTTTCTGTGTGCCTTAATACCCAGAAAAATACCAGTCTGATTCTAAATACTGTGAGTAGGCCTTATGCTATGCTAAGTGTGAGAAATGTCATTACAGCAATCTAAGATTAAAGCCTCCTTCTGCCATATTAAGTCCCTAAACACTCAACTCTAAGCCCAGTCTGTGGGTGCAGGTTTGTGCTGGCCCAAGTGCTTGTTTAGTGTGTCCAGACCAGTCTAATTCCCCACTGGAATAGAAACAAGGGAATTAGATCAGCTGCTTCCCAGGATGGAGGAGTGTTTCTATGTTGTCAGGCCCTTGGCTGCAGTGAGTCAGAGAAGAGCAGCATCCTTGTGAGCACGGGTTGTATTTTGATGGACATAAAATACGTTTTTATCTGTGTTTTCACCTTAGTGGCTCCCGGGGTCGTTGCTGATGTCCCCTCAGGTGGATCCTGCTGGTTTCTGCTCCTTGGGTTCTTGCTGTGTGGCAGGGAGCTGGTCCAGCTGGGGGAAAAAAAAGGTGTTTTTTTTAGGAGAGGGCATGGAGGCACAGTTTTCAGTCCTTTTCTAAAATGGAGGAGTATTTCAGAATCACAGAATCATTGGAAAACTCTTCCAAGTTCAAGTCCAACCTGTGGCCGATCCCCACCTTGCCACCCAGACCAGAGCACTGAGTGCCACTTCCAGTCATTCCTCGGACACCTGCAAGGATGGGGACTGCGCCACCTCCCTGAGCAGCCCCTGCCAATACCTGACAACCCTTTCCATGAAGGAAATCCCAGGTTAGCACAGACCTTGGGCAGTTGCTCCCCAGCACCAGGTTCTGCTCGGATCCATGGGGAGAAGTGGTTTCCCAGCTGCAGCTCAGGAGGAGCATCGGCATCTCCGCAGGGCAGGGCTGGCTCCGCTCGGCTGCCAAGTGTGTCACCAAGAGGTGCTCAGCACACCCCGTGCCGGGTGCAGGGAGTGGGGCAGACACGCTCCTTGGGCTGACACGGCTCTGGGAAATCTGCTGGAAGTGCCTACGGGAGAAAACAGTTATTTGCTCATCACAGAGAGGGCTGGTGGGTGTGGGTTGGCTTGTCTAGTAGCTCATCGTTATTCCTGCTGATTAATAAGCTGATATTAAGTTATAGGAATCTGCAACAGCATCGGGCAGAAGTCAGGGTTTCAAAATAGAGTGCGTTTAAAGTGAAGTGTAAAATCAATAGAATAGTTCTCTTCAGAATTGACAGCAACTTTAATTTGCTTCCAAAAGGCCAGGGTTATGGAAGGAGGAGAATCAGGGATATTGCAATGGGAGTGAAGAGTAACGCTTTTTGTGGGCAGGCTGGTGCCTTGCTGGGGGAGTCTCAAGTTTAGTAGCTGTACACATTTCTAGATAATTACTTATTTTAACTTTTGGCTTGCAAAGGTTATGATTTCATCATTCTGAAAAAATCAGTCCTGTCACCTTTTAAAAAAGATACTGATTTTCTTTCTGTCATTAGCCTAGATATCTGCCTGTTTAATAATCATAGAGAAACCACAGTAGCAACACAACTGAGACCTGGGGAGGGTTGTCTTCACTCTAGAATTCCTCTGTTGGGTTTCTGTGCAGTTCTGTCCAGCGTGCCAGAACATAAAATAAGAACTGGAATGCAGTAAACATTGATGGTAAATGGCTGCCTTAATACATTTCTGTGATATATTGCTTGTAGTAATGCTGATTTTAAAATAAAAATATTTACATGCAGCTTAAGGACTTGGGGAAGGGAAACTATGTCAGTAGCCATATGCTGAGTTTAGGAAATTTGGAAGAATTGACCAGTGTATTTATTGGAAATGCTTTTTTCAAAGTTTACGTGGAAATGTATCCAAACAGTTTGTAAGTTTTGACCTTTTGTGCTGCTGTGTTCTGTGCATTTACATGGGACATGTCTCTGTCAGGAGGAAGTGGCAGCCAGAGGTGATGTCCTGCTCTGTGCCAGGCTTCTGATGCTGTTTTTTTTTGAAAATAAATATCCCTGGGTATTCTATCAGGCAACTTTCTGTTGCTTTAGCAATCACAACTGCCAAACAGTTCTTTAATAACCGTATCCATGGCTGTAAAGACTGTCTTATCTTTCAGTGCCACAAATATCAGAATCTTGCTTTGAAAGCTAAAATCCATCAGTGAACTGAGGCAAGAATTACCCCTGAGCCTCAGCAGAGCAGGCTGAAGTCGAACACTGCTTTAACCAGGTTCTCCGTGTTCTGAAGTCTCAGGGGTGGCCCAAAGGGGAATTCCTGGGAGCCAAGACTGTACCTGGAGCTGCACAGGGCAGGTGAGACACAGGAGGCCAGGGCAGCGCGGCACTGCCGGCCCGTGAGGCCTCCTGAGTCATTCTTCCTGTCACATGAACCCTCCCTGCTCTGCTAAGAGGCACTTAGTTGAATTTTAGATGCCTGGAATCACTAAAACGGCTGGAAGGCATTTGTGTACCTTGTCCATTAGAAGAAAAATCTGTTTTCTATAACTGTAATCTCCTACAGCCTCGAGCTCAACTTTAGAAAGTAGCTGCATTTTTTGTGTCATTACCCGAATTGTGATTTTGAAGCCAGCAGTGAGTTCAGCTGCTTTCTCCCACACGACATTGGTGGAAGAACATGTATTTCTTTTTACTATTGAAAGAAGAACCAGTGGTAGGAGTTAATATTCCACTCAATATCTCTGTCCTCTTTTGTTTCATCTCTTCTAGTGTTGTCACATGTAGTGCTTTCCTTCCCCCTCCTTGGTGACTGCACTCTCAGGTTGTACATGTCTCCTTTGTTACAGACGTGAGGGGTTTAATTTCTGCCACCCCCTCACCTGGAGAGCAGGTAACACAGGCCATGTGGGATCCAGAGTGTCCCAGGTGTCCCAGAGCCTTTCCCCTCCATTAACAGACTGGGTCATGCACAGGGAGCAGGAAACAAGGGGAAAAGTGTTGAATTTTTATGGATAGACTGACAGTAAGCATAGTGGAGCATTTTCTGGGAATTCATAGACTACAGAGCTGGGAGAATTAAGGAGTCATGGAATGGTTTGGGTTGAAAGGGACCTTAAAGCTCATCTTGTTCCAATCCCCTGCCGTGGGCAGGGACACGTTCCACTATCCCAGGTTGCTCTAATCCCTGTCCAGCCTGGCCTTGGACACTTCCAGGGAGGGGGCAGCCACAGCTTCCCTGGGGACAGACGCAGTCAGGTAGTTTGACTGTGTGTTTCTCTGTCCCTCGTGCTCTGTGCAGGCTGGTTTTGGATTTCTGCAGTAGAGCTGTCGCTTTTTTTAATTTTTAAAGCATATCTTAATAGGCAATTACTTCGCAAGTTAGTTTGCATTTTCTTCTAATGGCTGAGTGCCATGGGGTTTATAAAATCAGGCATTTTTGTTCCCTGGAAAGGGCTCATGCTGTGAGCTGGTTCAAAAAGATGAAAATGCATCGCTGTGGTGGGAATTGCTGCAGCTTCTCCTGTCACTGCTCAGTGCCATGGGGCTCATTAAAGCTGCAGGTGAGGCAGGTCCTTCCACCTCCACCCAGTGGCCTCACTCCCAGGGCACAGGGAGAGATTATTTGCTGTGGTTCACATCCGGCCAGGGACCAGCATTTCGGATGTCTCCTACTGGCAGCCACAGCTGCTTCTGCCGTAACACAGATTAAATTTTCATCCAGATCACTGAATTCCTTCTGCTTCAAGGAAGTGGTTCAGCTTTGTGTCATGTGAGGAGTTACTATCCAGAAAACATGGGACTGACCAGCACTCCTATTTTTTCCCACCTCTCCTGTTTGGAAAATGTGAGTGGGGAGAGGCTGGTGGCTGTTAGAGGAGCAGGGTGAGCTCCAGCTGACAGTGAATCAGAGTGCAGGGCTGTGATGTTCTGTTCATACAGCTGGACAGTGCTCCTTATTTTTTTCCAATGCTTCCCAACATTGTTTCCTCCTCTTTCTCTTGGCCGACCTGTTGGACCTGCCAACAGAATCACTCATGTTGTCACCTGCTAAACCCAGTCAAGACTTTCACAGAGGACGTGGTTATGGTCTGATCTGGAACAGGCTATAGATTATAGGCTTTCACTGGCACAGGCTGCCCAGAGAAGCTGTGGCTGCACCATCCCTTGAAGTGTTCAAGACCAGATTGGACAGGGTTTGGAGCAGCCTGGGCTGGTGGAGGTGTCTGTGCCCATGGCAGGGGATTGAAACAAGATAAGCTTTAAGGTCCCTTTCAGTGCAAACCATCCTGGGCTTCTGTAATCTTTGACCTTAGGCAGCAAAGAGAATAAAACCCCCCAAAACCAGAACAGTTTGGTTCTTCATATCCAAGGGCTGCCTTTAGAAGTGTGAGCTGCTTTGTTTTTTTTTTCCCCTGATGAGATGTACAAGCAAAATAAGAACATACCCCCAGCTCCTTGACCCCTGGGTTATATCTGGAAGGACTTGAATGGCAACATGTCTCTCCAAAGGAAAGAAAGCAAAATATGATGGATGGCTTTAGGGACATTGGCTGAGGGGGAGGGAAAGCTCCAGGAGGTGTTCAGGGTGACTGCAGACAAGGCCAGTAGTTTGAACCTAAGGGGCTTTTCTGAGGTGAGTTGTCGTTCTGCAGAAAACCTGAGCAGCTTTGCTGCTGAGATGATGGGAAATGGAAAGAAGTTAAAAATGAGCTGTCAGCTGGAGCCTCCTTTCTGGTGTGTTCTGCTTTGAATTGTTGGCCTGGTACTGCTGCTTCCCTGATCAAAGCCGGCCTGGCACACCTGCCTCGTGCAAGTGACACTGTACCCGTGATAGCTCCATGGTTATTTATACTGAGCCTGTGGGAAGCACAGTGCACAAAATAAACCATCTCCTTTTCAGTCATGCAGTGTGAAAGGTTGAAGGGAAATGGCAACATTCATACTTACGTGCATCATTATGTAATGTATCCATGGAAAAACACTTCCTTAGCAGAGCCACAGGCAGCAATGGAGTCTTTTGTTGGGTATCTCATGGTATTTCTTTGACTAAAAGAGATGCAACTGCAGCTCCTAAGCAGTGGGAGCTAAGGAAGTGCCAGGGAAATGGAAAGGTACTGGAAAGCTGTGTGCTGTGCTTTGTTGGAGTCCAGGTGTGTGAGGAGAGGATTTAAAAACACATTAGAACTGAGATGGCATATTGATCATTTGAAGTGGGTGTGCTTTTGGAGGGAGGCTGAGCAGCTGCTCAGTGTCCTGTGGTGCTGCAGAACAGTCTCCTTCCAGAAGACTCTGTTGTGTGCAATTAAAGCTGCAGGAGTGATGTGACAGTGCTTGAGAAACCCCTTAACCTCCTATGTGTCGGTCTGTTCAGCTGCAGAATGAAGAGGAGCCGGGTGAGACTGCACCGGTGGTGAACGATGCCCCTCCGCCCTACAGCAGCATTTCTGCAGAGAACACAGGTAATTCACCTGGAAGGAAAGGGCTGGCTTTGCTCTGCTCCTGTTAATTGCTCTCCTCGTTGATGGCTGGCACTTCCCAAGCTGCAGGGATCAGAATTGATCCAGAGAGCCTGTTGGTACTTGTGGTTTAGGAGATGCATTTTGGCTGCATTTGCCTGATGTCATCCCATCAAGTAGTGTTCAAGTTACAGTTCACAGTGTTCTCAGTAAATTGAAGGCAGTTAAAAATCAAAGTGCTGTGAGGATTTGTGGTTCCCCTCTCATTATTTGGCATTTGGATGATGCTGTGTCCCTTCCCAAAAGGACTTATGACTTAAAAGCATTTAAAGAATTCACTCTTCCTGCAGTTTTTGCTAACGAAGGACTTGGTCGTAAGCATTGTACTGCTGGATCATCCTCCTGTCATGCCACTAATAACTTTAATAACTACTTTATAGCTACTTGGATCTGGAAATACAACTATTTCTGAGTATGCAAGTCAGGAGAGACAGCAAGTGGTGGTGTTTTAAACTTCAGTGCAGCCAGGCCTGTTCAAGTCATGTTCTGTGGATTGCTTGGCATTAGATAAGGTGCTCCCATGCTTTTCGATTAGTGCTTTGGAATGACAGGAGGCTGGAAGGGTGGGGTGGGGACAGGAGGGGCAATCTTCAACAGGCTGGGACCTTGGGTTGTTTGCAGTCACCTGGAACGCTTCTTGTTCCCAACACTGTGTTTTTAAGGAACTGACAAGTTACCTTCTGTATAACTATTTTTTGTGCAGCTTATTTTGACTACAAGGATGAGTCAGGATTCCCGAAGCCACCGTCGTACAACGTGGCCACCACACTGCCCACCTACGACGAGGCAGAGAGAACCAAGGCTGAAGCCACCATTCCCTTGGTTCCTGGGAGGGTGAGTGCACTGCCTGGCTGGGTGTCCCTGCATTTCTAGGGTAGGATTTCTTGTCTAACTCCAGCCCATCATGTGCCATGACTTTTTTCTTTTGAGCTGGTTTCTTTGATGTGTGTTTTTTAAGCTTTCTGGGATGGTGATATTACACACTCCTAAGAGTTCTGTTTTTTTCTTTTTAATTTTCCTCTGAGTGCTGTGATGATGTCAGACATCTCAGTAATACCAGCATGTGCTATCCAGATTAGCTTGGCAAGATGACAGAGGGACTGTACTGTAGTCCTAGGCAGTGTCACTGGTTTTTGGGTTTTGTTTTTCTGTTTTTAAAAAGGTTTAGGATTAATTCTTCAGCTGTCTGGCATATCTACCCTTGATACTCCTGCAGCTTACTTAGTTGACTTTTCTGGAGGTCAGTGCAGCTGATACAAGGATGATAAAACCATTCTGTCAGAATTATTTCTTTTTGTTTTTTCAACCTTATCACTTGTTCAGGCCCTTCCTCCACCCCTGCTAGCAGTAGATGTCCACTGCTCATTATACTTCTTCAGAGAAGCCAAATTCCTTGCTGAGATGATAATTTCTTGATGAGTAGAGGAATTCTTTACAGTGAGAAGGACATGATGGGTCTTGACTATGTTAAAAATAAATTTCATATTATGTAGATAATATTTCATGCCCTGCATCATCTGAGGGTGAGAAGCAGGAATTTTTTCCTGCTTGCTTTTGAGGCTTTTGAGATGCAGGATTCCAGCCCTTTCTTGAAGAACCACATGCAGAACTGGGATTGCTGTATGGACTGGACTGACTTAAATTCTCCCCTGTGGTGTTTGCCTGTGATTTGCAGGATGATGACTTTGTGACACGAGATGACTTTGATGACACTGACCAGCTGAGGATAGGAAATGATGGCATTTTCATGCTGACTTTCTTCAGTAAGTACATGATGGAATGAACTGATTTTCAAGGAGTGATCCAAAATAGTTTGGGTCACACTTATGTTTATATAGCATCAGGAAAAAACTGTGTGCAAGGGGTTTGTGATTTTTTTTTTTACCTTGGAATATAAAGATGTCTTGACCTACTGCTTTTCTCCTGCTTTCTCAGTGGCATTCCTCTTCAACTGGATTGGATTTTTCCTGTCTTTCTGTCTGACCACTTCAGCTGCAGGACGATATGGGGCCATTTCTGGGTTTGGTCTGTCTCTTATTAAGTGGATCCTTATTGTCAGGGTAAGTTGTGTGGTGCAAAACAACATACGCAGACACTGATACTCTTCTCCTCCAGCTTATTTTATCTCCTTTGTATTGAAGTTAGTGATAAATTTAGTTATTTATAATGAAATAATTTTTGAGCCACTTATTCACTAAGAACAGAGCTTTTTCATGATTCTATCCTGTTTATGGTGCTGGAATTATTACTGTAGTAAAAGAAAATAAGTATTGCATACCCAGGTATGTGTTGTGGATGTGGCATCCCTGGAAGTGTTCAGGGACAGGTTGGATGGGCCTTGGAGCAACCTGGGGTAGTGGAAGGTGTCCCTGCCCATGGCAGGGCAGAGATGAGCTTTAAGGTCCCTTCCAACTCAAACCATTGTGAGGCTCATTCTAAATGTGGCTTTCTCTGATGACACCACTGTATGCTGAGCAGCAGCAGTGGTTGATCTGTGCAAGACCTTTACCCGAGTAAAGCCAGCCCTGCCATTGGCACAGGGATGTGCGTCTCCAGTCTGATGTTCCTTGGGCTGTGCTCTGGAAATAAGTGAATTCTCCGAAATGTGGGATAGCTGATGAGGAGAGTTGCAGTGGGAGAAGCCCTCTGGTGCCCTCTGGTGCAGCGTCCCTGCGGCACAAGGGAAGGGAACCAGGAGGAAGCTGCTCTTCTGTTCGGCTGTGTATTTTTGGAGGGATTAGGAGAAAAGATTTGCATCAGGAAATTACTTGGAGCCTGTGAAATGATGGCACACAGACATCCCAGGCTGAAAGGCTGAATTTCAAGCACAGAAGCTTGTTAGCCATGTATAAGTAGAAGTAGAGAGCATTAGTGTTAGACTGTCACTTCATCTTTCAGGGCTGGGAATTCTAATTTGTAAATACAGCACCTTTAACTTTTTCTGTAGACAGTGAAGCTTTTTGGGACCATCTTGTAACAGTGAGTTAAGAACTATCTGCTGGATTAAGAGATGTGACAGAAAGAGGTGACATTAACTTAGATTAAACATAGATTTGATGTAAATTTTGATAACAAGTTTATATTTTGTTAGGTTCTTAAACTTGAATAGACTAAAACCAAAGAAATGATACCCTGTTTACCACTGGTACAGTGAACTTCAGGCTCTAATAGTGTAGGTGCCTTTCAGTCAATAGGCAGTAATTTTTGCAATATAAAATCTTGTTGGAGGGTTCCCCAGATCTGGCATTTCTTTTTCAATGGCTGTACCATCCAACCTTACAGTGTAATGATATGGTACACTGCTGCAAGCCTGGTCTTCCCTTTCAGAAACTGTAACTGTGGTTGGTTTATGAGCATCAAGGACACAAGTTAAAACAGGAATATTTGCCCAGTAGTGTCCTTATACTCCACTGGTTGCCAGGGTTTATGGCTGGGTACTGAATCTGTCCCATTGCCCTTGTTAGAGTTGCTCTGATGTGTATAGAAAAGCAATACATAACAGTTGTGGAGGGAACTTGTTCCACACCTGCAGTCTGTGCAGCTGGTGAAATGCAGCATTCCATGAGGTCTCCTGTGGGCAGAATTGGTCTGGTTATTGCTGAAATTGGTGGGAATAGATTTGGATTACATGTTCTCTGACCTGCATCTCTTTGTTTGTTTTTCAGTTCTCCACCTACTTTCCCGGTTACTTTGATGGTCAGTATTGGCTTTGGTGGGTCTTCCTTGTACTAGGTGAGTATTTGTGGGGGAAGATGCTTAAAAAACCTGTAAGTGCAGTTAGGATTTTGTGAGCGCAGCTTTCCTGGCTATTAAATATGTGTGTGTAGATGTACAGCTGAAATGTAACTCTCATCCTCATCTTACTGAGTTTTCAGGTTTTAAAGGTGCATCTAAACACTGTCCTTCTGTTGCCATTTCTTGGTGGCAGCATCCTGATTACCTTGCAGAAGAAGTGAAGAAAAGAGCAGTGCTTGTAACTGATGTTGCATCTGTTCTTACATCTTAAATGGAAGATGGGATTTTGTCTCCCTGATTTTCTTTTCTTTTTCCTGCTTTGGGAGTTACTGGATCTCATTTGGAGTAAAAAGTTTTGTGATTCCCCAAGGAAAGCTGGTTTTGAAATTGCCTGAAATGCAAAGAGTAGGTGTCATTGCTAACAAAATAATTATTGTATGTAATCAGCTGTTGTGCACCCAGTGATGAGGTCCCTCTGTGCCAGTAAAGGGGATTTCAGCTGCTCCCTCTCTCATTGAAGAAGCAACACCTGTGTTAACTGGACAAATGTATCTCTTCCCTCCAGGTTTTCTGCTGTTTCTCAGAGGATTTATTAATTATGCAAAGGTTAGGAAGATGCCAGACACTTTTTCCACTCTCCCCAGAACCAGAGTTCTCTTTATTTACTAAAGGTAAACTTTATGCTTTCCTGAATTTATTCTGCTTTGTTTTTAACTCTATTTAGAAACTCTTTTAGTCCAGACTATTCTTTGCTTTAGTATTTTTAGAGCACAAAGCAGCAGGGAGCAGTTGTTTCTTGGGATCCCATACCCAGCTCCTGTGTCTGTGACTTGATGGGGAGTGGAGAAATACTTGACATTTCTCCCTGACTTTTTACTGTGGGGAATTGTATATTCATTTGATTCCATGACTGGATACTGCAAGAACAAAGTCTCTGCCCCTTGGTATTGCACTGTATTCAGCAAGTATTTCTTTCAGAATTAATCACATGCTTGAAACACGTGGTGTGTCCTAAACATGAGTAAAGGTCACAAAATGTTGTTAGAGGGATGTGCTGGTGCCTTTGGCTTTTGGCCCAGAAAGAGCAATTTGTCTGCATTCTGCCTGCTGTTTGAAATTGCTGCCAAGCTCCTGAAGAAATGACACTCCTGCACACCTTTGGTGTCCAAACCCCCCTCCCACCTGAACACACTGTCCTGCCTGAGCATCTTTCAAAAACCTGAATGCCTGGAAGACTTTTGCTTTAATGCTGAACCTCAGCCTTGCTGCCTTAATGGTGCTTGAAAGGAGGAGGCTTAAGTAGCTGAACCCTTGTAGCACAATTTCCTGCTCACAGCAGATAATGGCCTGGCATTAACTGTCCCTCCCCGAGGGGAAGGAAATCCTGGAATAGGTTGCTTCCCAGCTGGGGAATGCAACATGATGCTCCCTTTAGAAATATCATAATAACACTCCATTTCCCCAAGACAGAAGCAATTGCAGCTGGGACGGTGGGATAAAGAAACAAAACCAACCCTGGTTTTAAATAGGGGGTTATTAAATTGTTCAGATTCTAAAACTGAGCCTTGGTGTTCCAAATGCACTTTCCTTTTATTAGAAACTGCAAATTGCCTAAGATTCTGCTTCATTTCTAGTCTGTAAGGAGAACCTACAGCACAAAACAGCCTTTGTGCAGTGTTTTCCACTGGTGATAGTGTGTAAAAATAGTTCAGTCAATTCATTTACGGATTTCAGTTCTGTTTAACAAAGTTCTGGTTTATGACCTCCTCCAGGATTTGTAATATCCTCTCTGATTCCTGCTGAGTCACCAGAGGGTTTATTTCCCTAGTTGTGTGGTCACATAGTGTGATCATTTAAAATCAGCTTTATCATCTGTAGTTTGTCTCACTGAACAAATTTTTTTAAAAGTTTTGCTTCATTACCAAAACTTTATTTGTCATTTATTGAAGAAACTGTTTGGTTTCTTTTTGCACAGACTTTTTCCATGTTTGGAATTTGAAATTAAAATTTTAGAGACTTTGCTTCACTCCTTGCTTGTGAGGATGGAGGTGTAGATTGTTTAAATTCTTATTTGTGTCATTTTAGAGCTTTCAAAAAGCACTTTCCCTTTTAGATATACTGAGATAAATGTCCAGAATAATTCATAAATATTACAACTTCGACAATTCCCCTGAAAATAAATCAATATTCCTAAATTCTGAGTGAGGAAAGCACAGAAGGCTTGTCTTTTTAGTGTATTACTGTTCTTAAGATGAGATTTCCTCTGCAGGGCATGATGAGAAGTGCACAATGAATGAGCATTTTAATGTTAGAGCAGGAGTCTTCCTTAGAAAATTAGGATGGGAATAATTAGTGCAAACCATAAAACCAGCCTGCTGAAATGAATCCAGTGGAGATCTGTTGTTTACTATTCCACCCGTGTGTGCAGTAATGGACATGATCCTGGCATTGTCCCATAAACTGTGCACAAACTCCTGAGCACTTTGCTGGAGTCATGTCATTCTATGCTGAGATACTCATAAGTCTTAGACATCCTGTGCTCTGTGTGAACGACATCCTTCTGTTTTCCAAAATAACACTCTGACTATAGTTTCGGTGTTCAATATCCTTCTCCAACAGATGTTTTCTGGCAAATGTCTTCCTGCATTAGTGAATTCCCCCCCAAGAAGCAGCAGGACACCTGCAGGAAGTGAATCAAGGCTCTGGAGCAGAAGAAAAAATAATCACCTGCTTTAAAATAAATAAATAAAAGTACTCTTGGAAAAAAGAAAAAAGGAGAAGCATTTCTTTCTATTTGTTTTTAGGTGTAAAATTTTAATAATTAACACAGAATTCTGTAATTGTTGAATCATTAGTGGCTAATGTTTGAAACAGCTATTGCAGTCAAGTCTGTGACGTGCTAATAAAGCCTTACAGCGATAGTTTGTTGTGATTTGGTAGCATGAGCCATCTCCGGGGCCAGCAGGGGCCAGGCTTGCTTTATTTCCTCCTCCAGCCTGGGAGCTGCTTGGGCTCTATGTGTGCTGTACAGCCCAAGTGTGCTGAGTGCCACGTCCTGCTACACAGGCTGGGTCACACCGTGTCCTGTACAGCCCACAGAGCACAGTGTCCTGTGCAGCCTGTGTCACACCGTGTCCTGTACAGCCCACAGAGCACAGTGTCCTGTGCAGCCTGTGTCACACCGTGTCCTGTGCAGCCTGTCACACTGTATCCTGTACAGCCTACATAGCACAGTGTCCTGTACAACCTCTGTAGAGTGTCTTGTGCAGCCTAACACCATGTCCTGTACAGCCTGTGTGCTCCATGTCCTGTACAGCCCACGTGTGCTGTGTCCTGTACAGCCTGTGTAACACCATGTTCTATATAGCTCACATACACCATGTCCTGTACAGCCCATCTAGCACCATGTCTTGTACAGCCCATGTAACACCACATCCTGTGTACAGTGTCCTGTCCTGTACAGTCCATGTACCCAGCATATACCATGTCCTGTCCATCCCACGTACACCATGTCCTGTCATGTCCAGCCCACGTACACCGTGTCCTGTGTGTCTCACATACACCATGTCCTGTCCATCCCACTACACCATGTCCTGTCATGTCCAGCCCAGGTACACCATGTCCTGTCCATCCCACATACACCATGTCCTGTCATGTCCAGCCCAGGTACACCATGTCCTGCCCTGTCCAGCCATGCGCACCAGGGGTGAAGGGATGATCTCAAAAGCTGCAGTGACAGCACCACGAGGGCTGCATACCTGCAATCCAGCAGCACCTCTGCTGCCTTGGGAGGAAAAGGGTCACTGGGGTCCGGGTTCCAAGGCAGTGCTGGGAGGGAGGATTACTGAGAGGTGGCACAAATATTAATTTTTACCAGTCTGTATTCTCAGTGTTGTAGTAAACTTTCCTTTCGCTCTGCCTACTTTTTGGGCTACCCAGGGGTTTTCACAGAACATGTCGGTAGTGTAAAACTGAAAGATCACATTGCAACTTTGTATAAAAAGTTACCTTGCAAAACAAAGGCCTTTTTTTTCCTTTGGCTTGGGACTTTTGAGACAATTCCTAACATACCTGTAATTCCTGCTTTTATAATTTGTGTTAGCAGAGACTCTGATGCGTTCAAAATGTAGATTTAATGTGCACTCTTGTGCTTTCTGCCAAGTGGTAATTCACTTTGGAGTTTTACTATGTTCAACCTGTAAATACAGCAGAACATTAATAAATGTCATTTCTGTAGCAATTTTTTGCTGTAGGACAGTGTTTAATTGAGTTTTGATGCGTTATTGTACCTGGTTATTGGTGACAAATGCAGATTATCTGGGGGAATTCCATCACTTTTCCTCAGGAGTAACACAAATCTCCCCTTCAAGGTGTCCATAATTTTTTTGGAACCAAGCAATGCCAGCCTGTCAGGAAATTGTGATTCCGTTTTTGGGGGTTTGTTGGATGTTTTTGTAGTTTTATGACTTACCTGCCTTGTGAAACTGTGGTTTTGGTTCACGGCTTAACTTCTCAAATGCTCAGTCCCCACAGATAAGCAGTAGGGGCTGACAGAGACCGATGGAGGTTCCACATATTTCTCTTCAAACAGGAAAAAGTGAACACACAATTAGGAATTTCATCCTGCAAGGCAAAATGTGCAGCATTGGGGAATTCTGAGTCACATTTGCCCAAACTTGGTTGATCAACTTCGTGTTTGCTCTCCTGGCATCTGGGCCTTATTTGGGCTTGTACATTCAAAGAACTGGAATATTTGGCATTCCTGTTTCTCCTCCTTTGGTGGCCTGAAGCTGCAGACAGCTACAGCTCTGTGTCCCCCCCCGCCCCCAGACAGCGGTTCTGGGAGTGCCTGGAGGGCTGGGTGGGTGATGGGGTCTGGAGAGCCCACATTTGGTTCAGTGTGTAAAACCAAGCTCAAGGACTTATCTTGGGTCTGTGACAGCTCAGCCACTTTACACCACCTAAGTGGCAGGTCTGTGGTCACCTGCAGTGACCAAGTGAATGCCTTTGGCTTTCCTGCAGGCTCCTTGTCAGCCAGATTGGGGTACAGAGGCTTTGAGGGCAGACACACCTGTGGAGTGGCTGTGCCATGGTGGAAAAAAAGCTCAGACAGCCACAGGACCATTGAGAAGGGCCTGGAGTGACAGAAAAGGGGGGAATAGCTTTAAACTGACAGAAGCAGATGGGATAGAGGGAAGAAATTCTTCCTTGTGAGGGTGGAGAGGCCCTGGCACAGGTAGCCCAGAGAAGCTGTGGCTGCCCCATCTCTGGAAGTGTCCAAGGCCAAGCTGGACAGAGCTTGGAGCAACTGGGATAGTGGAAGGTGTCCCTGCAGGGGGTGGAACTAGATGAGCTTTAAGGTCCTTTCCAACCCAAACCAGTAGGAAGCACATCTTGAGATATTATTTCTGGTTCCCACAAAAGAAGGAAAAGCAACCCAAGGGAAGAAGACTCAGCTAAAGGGAGAACAGCATGTGCTGGAGGAAATCAAATGTGCCTATGGAGAAGGTAGGAGCTCCACAGGGGAAAGGAGTGCATCTGTCCATTGTTGGTGCTCTTCCACCTGCTCCAGTGGGAGCTCCAGTGGAAAGACTGGTACTAATTGTCTGGGGCATCCGTGTGAAATAGAGGACTGTGCTGAGGAATAAAGCTCTCAATGGTAGACTTTCCAGTTACTTAGAAGTTTTCCCTTCTCCTTGGGCTCTAGCTAATAGTTACATTTCCAAGAAGTGAATACATATTGCTAGATTTAGGAATGGTTTCTCTAAACAGTTTGACTTTACTGCTGAAGTCGTTTCTCACAAGAGAAACACTCCAATGAATTAATGGCTTTGTGTGTTGGCCACACAAAGCCAAGGACTGACTTTGTTAGTGGAACTGATTCACAGGCTGGATTGCCTTGACCACTCCTTGGGGGCGGTGCACTCTTCTCCCAGATCCATGTGATGGCCAAGGGGATGGCTGGAGATCCTGGAGCAGAGGCTGGTAAGAAACACCTGAATGAAAGGGCCAGAAAACATAACTCAGTCAGAAGCTCAGCCTGGGGATGCAGCAGCTCCTTGTGCCCAGACCGTGCCCAAGGTGGGGCTGTGGGAATTGCTGCCATCTTTTTACATGATGAAGTTCAATTTTCATAGTACCTATTGTTGTTTTCATTGCCTTATGTTTAAAAGATGGCATTGCTTTCATGGGAAGGAGAGAAACAAATGTGTTTGAAAATACACAGAATATTCCAAACCCCGTAGCAGTTGGATTAAAGAACCTATTTAAAAACTCCTTGAACGTGCAACATTTACAAGGGCTGTTTTAGTGGTGATACCTGTTATTCATCAAATAAAACACATCACAATGTGGGTACTGGCAGGCTCGTTGTGCTCCCCCCAGGTCCTGTGAATGCCCAAATCCATTCACTGCTGCAACAGGTTGCTCTGCTGGGCTGTCACTCCATCCCATTTCAGCTCAGGATGGAGGTGCTGTGCTGCTCAGGATGAGGATTTCCATTTTACCTTTTTTTCCCTGAAATTTTTGAGGAATGGACAAAAGCCAGTCAAGAAAGGATATTACCATAACACAAGGGCTTAGTCAGTGTTTAATGTAAAAAATCAATCACAGGATGAATCCTAGAAAGTAATTTCAAATCATAGGATTTACATGGACACAAGCCCCGTTTTGCTAAGCTTAAAATATTGTTATGAAACATCATAGCAATGGATATAGCAGTAAAGAAAAAGGCAGGGTTCTCTGCCCAGGCTCTGGAGAGTCAGAAAGGATCCGTGTCTGGACCCACAGGGTGCTGTGGTCCCAGGAGTGAAACATGGTCCATGTCCCAGGGTCAAGTGAAGCAAAGTACAGCAGTGCTGTGGACTTGCTTTAAAAAGAAATTGACTTAATAGAAGCCTGGCCAGGTAGGAAATCGGTGTTTCGAAAATATCCATCACCTCTGGGTGAGGTCTAATGGGCCACTGAACTGTAACCTCAGGTGTTTTTCACTGGAGCCACCTGGGCACTTGTAGATGGTCCTTGGAGCATCCTCTGGGCACTGGTGGGTGATGTGTGGGGCAGTGGGTGAGAGCAGAGTGATTCCTACCTGTGGGCATCGTCCTGGAGTGGTGTCACTGCTGGGTCTGGAGCCTTGGTGGGCCAAAATGCCCCATGCCACAGTCATGCAGCACATGGACAAAGGTGGCAGATTGGAGAACGATGAGAAGAAAAAACCCCATCTTTGACCAGATTTGTGTTTGTTTTTGTTGTTGCTTTAACCGAAGTGGCTGGAGCACAGTAATTAAAGGCTCAGTGGCTCTAATTGGAATAAGTTTAAACTCGAGGTCAAAATCCCTTCTGGCACTTCCTCTGCCTAATAACCATCAACAGAAATCAAACAAATCCAACTGGCTCCAGCCCCTAAGCTGTGACCAGCAAAGGTCGTGGTGGCGATAAGGGAGCGCTGCAGCCACAGACAGCCATGGGTGGGAACAAAGTCCCCTGGGCTGAGGGACAACAGGGACACGAGGGGCAAGGGTTGGTGCTGGGGAATGAGTGATGGTGCGGCAGTTCCTGGGTGTGGGTTGTCCCTGGTGCTGTCCAGCTGGGAGTTGGAGGAAGGATGGGGCATCTTGTGCATGAGCAAGTGGTGCTAGTGCAGCCCGTGGGGATGGGTGCTCAGCATCACCATTTCACCAAAATGCCCATTTCCTCTGAGCAGATGAAGGCACTGAGGCTGCGATGGAGGCCAGAGAAGGAGCTTTTACAACCCAGTGCTGATTCCTGGGCGCCTGGCGGGTGTTGTGCCCCCCCAGCCCACCCACCGCTGCCGTTTCCTGCCACCGCCGAAGGTCACTGCCCTCGCCAGGTCGCCACTTTAACTACTTTGCTAATTATGCCCTAAGCTGGACCTTTAAAGTGATCTGGGAGGAGAAAAAAAAAAGAAGAAAAAAGGAAAGCAAAGGAGTTGCAGATGTGCCCGGGATGCAGCGGGTGCGGGGGGCCGTCCCTCCCTGCCACAGGCTGTCCTTGTCACAACGGCTCCCGTACCTTTTGCCTACAGATTGTGTCATTTTAATATTCTTGGGATCTTTGTTCCTGCTTCCCCCTCTGCCAGCCCAGTCTCACACTTGGTACCATCCTGATTAAAGGGATCTGGGTGGGTTACTGTGCTGTGCCCTGGGTCTCATGAAGGGTTTGTTTCCATGCCAAGGCAGCCCCCGTGTTGGGGCTGGCGGGAAGTTGGGGCTGCCCCTGTGTTGCTGCATTGGCCATTTGCCAAACAAGCCTGCATGGGAGGGACACCCCAGGGAGTGAGGCTGCAGCAGCCCTGGCTGCTCTGGCAGAGTTGTGACACGTGGCTCCTCCTGGGCAGCATCATCCTGTCCCGAAACCTGCTGATCCTGCTGTGGGTTTCAGGGGATGGAGAAGATGAGGGTGCCCTCCCGCTGCCCCTTTGGAAGAGGCTCCGGTGCCAGAAGGAGCACGGTGTGGTGCAGGGGCTGACGGGCAGCGTTGTCAAAGCAGATGTGACTCCTGCCACTGGCTTTGATGCTTCCAATGGGAACACGGAGCAGCCAAAAAATCATAGAATCCCAGAATGATCTGGGTTGGAGGAAACCTTAGAGCTCATCTTGTTCCACCCCCTGCCAAGGGCAGGGACACCTTCCACTAGACCAGGTTGTTCCAAGCCCTGTCCAACTTGGCCTTGAACACTTCCAGGGATGGAGTAAAAATGAAAAAAGTGTGAGAGTGCTGCTGCCTCACAAGGCCATGCAGTGCCATGGGAGATTGTGCCATGCTGCAGGATGCCATAGAAGGCCATGTCATGTCACAGCTGAAAGGCAGCAGCTGCAGCCACTTCACCCGCAGTGCTCCTGTGGCAGCAGCTCTGTCTGGAGCCTTGGGACGTGAGCAGGTGTGATGTATCTGCAATTACTGCATCTCCCCCCTACACCTGTGAGCAGGGCGGGTGCCCAAAAGCCCCGGCTATGGCTGGATGTTGTTTGTTCTGGGCCTTCTGAGTTTGTAACAGGTCATGGGAGCCCTGCTCTGGGAAACCCATCTCCTCTACACTCTAGGTCTGCTCTGGGATGCCAAATAAGCTGAAACCTTTGCCATGGGATATACTCCTGGTTCACGCAGGGATGTGCCTGAGTTACTGCTTGATTTCTGCACCTTGCACAGAGGTAAGTGGGAGCAACATGAAATTCTCTTGCTAACATGGAGCACTGTGGGGTTTGTCCTTTTGCATGGGAGCTGGTTTGGGTGATGGAACTATTGTTGGGGTTGGACTGGTCCCTCCTCAAACTGGCTCTTGGCTTCAGGGTCAGGCCTGAGGCTGGGCACAGGGGGATGGCAGAACCTGGAAGAAAATTCTCTTCCGATTGTCAGAGAGGAGAGATAAGTTGGATCATACACTGATCAAGTAAAGTGACTTTGTGCAATATGTTGGAGCACTTTTATCAGGGAATGGAAAGCACATTCAGGCAATTGTATCATCTCTGTTCTGCAGGACAAGGAGCTGAGGCACAAGCAGAAGTTCTGGCACAGCAATGCAGGGATAGTCCCACTTTCTCCAGTCACTGCTTCCCTGGCCCAGGATCTGTAGGGCATTGGGGTTGGGAAGGAACAGTCCTTGTACTGTTTCCTGTTGCCAGGGTGGTTTGGTGATTGGGCTGTGAGGTTTGCCAGGGGCTGCCTGGTCCCAGAGGGGACTATCTGGTTGCCATGGGGCTGCTTCTTGGCCTGGGCAGGTGTTTCAGTTTTGAATATCTCCTAGGGAGTGGTTTTCCGTGGTGTGGGATGCAGAACTCTGTACTGAGGCTTCAGGCTGAGCCCCTTGTGCTTAGTTCCTACACTGTGTGTGATTGCTTATGTTGGTGTCATCATCTTGTTGGTTTTAGTTTGTCTGGAGCAAAAGTGCCTGATTTCTTTGAGGAATTTTACAGCCCTCTCAATCAACAGCTCAAAGGACATGAAGTGGCCCCAAAGCACCCGGGATAAACCCAGGCCCAGGTTCATTCTCAGGGCAGTGATGTGGGGAGCAGGGGTGGGGTGGGGGAGTGGTGGCCTTGGCACTGCAGTGCTGCTGGTTTATAGACAGGCTTTGATCAGACAATCCGGATCTATCACCCCAAACCTCCCAGCTGGAAACGGAGGAAGAAGCACTTTACAGGCCCAAACTTCCCGAAGCTGCTGGGAATGACTCATCCATACCTTAGCAGAGCCTGAGCCAGCTGACTGCAGGCGAGAGCAGGCAGGGCTCTGCTGGGAGGAGGAGGCAGACAAAGTCTCTTCCTGCTGCCTTTCCCCTCAGCTATCTCCTCTTCAGCCAAACATGTGTCCTCCTCATTGGGACAGGGCTCAAATCCCAGCAGGAGATTCAAAAAGAAAGGTTCTTTCACTCCTTCTCTCCTAAAATGGGCTGTGGAAGCACAGAAGTGCCAAGGGATGCAATTAGGGGAGCTGCTTTTTTTCGGAGATGCAATGCTCCTATTAAGCCAGTGCTCCGGTTATGTCCCTGCTAATTGAAGTAAATTGCTTTCTGCCATCAAATTGGGAAGTTCCCCTTCCGATCTTAATGTGAGTTGTGCTTTAGAACGTGATTTCCAGTCTTTAGTCTGCTTTTAGTGCTCTCCCTTTAATTAATTCCATGTATCCAGCTGATTCTTGCCATCCTGCAGCAGTGGTGTTTGGAGGAGGCTGCTGCCTTTTGGAACCAAAGGGAGCAGGAGGGATTTCTGTGCCATGTGTTCCTTTTCCCTGTTCCCATCCCGTGCTCCTGGTACATGGTTGAAGCAGAGCTGGGCTAATTTTGAGACTGGCTTCATCCAGGCAGTGGTTGGTGCTCCGAGTGTGGGCTGCTGGATCCCTGTGGCCATGGGCTCAGTAGGAGGAGAAATATATTTAATCTAGTCCAGCAGAAAATTACTATTCCAGATTAGAAATGAAGACCATGGAGTGGGCATGAGTCACTCTATTTGCTGTGGTCACAGTTTTTCCTCTCATTAATCTTCTGGGCTGTTCTCACTGCCATGTTCTGAATGGAAGGGGAGATGGAGAACCGGAATTCTGGTGCCATGCCCCCATCCAGCAGTTCTCACCCGCCACAGCTCCTCGGGCCCTGCACAGGCACCAGGATATTTTATTTTTTAATTCTTTCTGTTCTGTAGAGTATTCCAGTGTTGTCCCAAGTTTTGCAATAGCTGCTTTGAAAACCAAGGCCTTACCTACAAACAAACATCTGCTGCTTTAATTTAACTAGTGCAAAGCCACCTTTCGTATTATGTAGAATCACAGAATGGTTTTGAGTTGTAAGGGATCTGAAATTTCATCTCATTCCACCCCCAGCCATGGGCAGAGACACTTTCTGTAAGACCAGGTTGCTCCAAGCCCCATCCAGCCTGGCCTTGAACACTTCCAGGGATGGGGCAGCCACAGCTTCTCTGGGCAACCTGGGCCAGGGCCTCATCACCCTCACAGAGAAGAATGTCTTCCTAATACCTGATCTAAATCTTCTGTTCTTTCAGCTTAAGGCCATTCCCCTTTCTTCTGGTTATTATTAAAATGAATTTATTTGGGTAAGTTTAAACTGATTTCTAATTGGCATAAAACTTACAGGAGTTAGGTGAGCTCTTGGTCTGCTTTAGGAGCAGGTGTATGAACTGGGGAGTTTGCCTTTGTCCTGCATTTTCGGAGTGTAAAGCTAATCCATCCCTGGGACCTCCTGCAGGCATTGGTGCTGAACAGGCACATCCCAGGTTTTCGCTTTCGGTTGTGGTATGAGCAGATTTGGGTCTCTTGTGGTGGCTTGAATTCCTGTCTCTGGTTGGGAGTCAAGAGAGGAGCCAGTTGCGCTCTGGACTGCAGATCTGTGCTGTAATGATATGATCAAAACATTAAGGATCCTGCTTCTTGGGGAAATGCAGGAATCCAAAACATCTGGGCAGTTTGTTTGTGCGTGTGTTGCCTTCCTTCATGCCTTTGTTCATCCCTTCCAATTACTGCTGCTAAGTATAAACTTAAAACAGAGATGAGGCTGAGCTTGTGGGGAACATATGGACAAATGGAAAATAAACAGCATGAGGAATTCCTTGCTAATGAGCTCTTGGATGATAAGATAGGACTAAAAAAAACCCAAACCAAAACAAAAAAGAGCAAAAGACAGAGGTCTGAGCTGTGCTTCTGTTGTAGCATGAGAAGGAAATTTCCCTAATGATGCCCAACATCACTTTGATGCTGCACTGCAGCATCTCCCTTATAGTTTACTGGGGCTTCAGCCTGCCAGGAACACGATAGTCAGTTGTCCACACTAGATCCCTGCTTGGAGGTTCAGTCCAACTCACAGATGGGTTTGGGCCATGGCATGGTCTGCAGCCACCAGCTCTGCTTGGTGATTGAGGGGATGGAGTCGCTGCCTGTCTGTGCTGCTGTTCCCCCAGTCCCAGCCAGTGGCACCAGCTCTGTACTGGCTTTCCATGCCCAGCACGTGTGTGTTTCCCTGTTTGGTCTCCCTCGCTACATATGCGATTAATTCCTGCAGCTGAACAACAGGAACCTGGTCCTTCCTCCTCGAGTTCAAGGTTTGCGTCTCTTGTTCTTCCTGGCAGAAGAATAGATGTTTCCTTGCACTTGAGGCAAGAGTTGCCCCACCAGCTTTGCAGTTTGTTTGTGGTTAAGAGGCTGCTGGGATTATTTTTGGTGGAAGGGTTTGTAATTAGCAGCTCCATTCTCTTCACGTCAAGGTAGAATCATGGAATTATTTAGGCTGGAAGAGCCCTCTGACATCATGAGTCAACTGTTCCCCCAGCACTGGCAAGGCCACCACTAATCCATGCCCCCACTGCCATATCTGCATGGTTTTTTGAACCCTTTAGGTGTTTATCTCTGCTCAGCTTTGGCACCTGGATGTGACTGTTGGTGCTGCTGCTGAAACTCCCTCAATGTTCTCTAGTGGCCATCAGGAATTCCTGGAGCATCCTGCAGGATAAAGCTTCACCTTGGAGCCTGTGTCTTGTTTTTCAGTGCAGTGATTTATACTGACAGATCCTTTGTAAGTTCAAGTGTTTGGATGGAAATGGTATTTTCCATCCAAATGTCCCTGGAGACAGTGGAGGGGACAAACAGTGGGGCTGTGTGGGATCTGACCCTGTTTGAGCACATCACCTGGGACTCCTGTGTCCCTCACCTTGCTGGGTGCCACTGGTTTCATTTCAGCTCCTTCTGCTGGTGCCCATAACTTCGGTGGCAGATGGTCACAGACACACATGGTAGAGGAGGCTGTCCCTGTGCTGGGTGTCCCACTACAGAACAGGGGACAGCCTGGACACTGCACATAGGCAAAAGAACTGTGGGACAGCGAGGAAAGGGATTTTACTTGGGGATCAAAGGGTAGAGAATGTGGACAGGGATGTGAGAGGGAATCTACCAACAGGCAGAGAGTTGGGCAGGGAGAAGGGAGAGTCTTGGGGAACAGCAAGGGAAGACCCATGCCCATGCAGCAGGAATCAGGATGGGTGGTACTGCATGTGGAAAAGGCAAATTCACTGAATATACAAGTGAATAACATAAAAAGAAATATTTTTTAATAAATGTAGAAAAATATATAGAAAATAAGAACAGAAATGTTTCCAAGGAGTGTGCAAATGCTAAGGATTTTCTGCCCTGGCAGCTGGTGAGACACTGTTGGACTGTGCTGGCAGTGGTGAGGACTGGCTGTGGTTTTGGGATGGGGGTGTTTTTATTTCAAGCTGCTTCTGTGATCCCAAATAACTGTGCTCAAGAAATGTAGTACTGGACCTCTTCCTTCCAGAGGGCTGGAATGCAGTTGGAAATGTCTCTATCATGCTCACCTCTCTGGCTAAAAGGCTATTTAAGCAGGTTTATTTCAACTCAAAAACAATTAGTTAAAAATCAAAGAAGCAAATGCATTGTTTGTTACTGGTTCGTGCTTTTTTTTCCAGGGGAAACTGGAATTCTTTAATTGGCTCAGCTGGAGCAAAAACCCCAGATCAAACAGTGAGTGAGCTGGAAGAACAAAGGAATGTCCTGGTATTTCTTTTTCCAAGTTTAGAACTGGAAGTCAGGGCAGCTTTGGGATTTGTGGAAATTCCTCTGCGCATTGTTGGGAGGTAGAGGAAGTGGTTTCAAGTTGAGCTACTGGATTTTGCGTTGCAAAACAGGAGGCAGTTTCCACTTGCCCAGCTCCGGTTGTCCTGGCTCAGCCGGTGGCTGCTCTTTGCAGCAAAATGCCTTGTACATTTACCCCTGACCACTGCAAACACCTGGGGGCTCACTGTGCCCCTATGCTGGGCTCTGCCATGGCAGCTGGCCTAGGAAAATACATGGAAACATTTTTCTGTTCCTGCCAGTATTTCTTTCTTGCAGCTGCTTGGCACAATCAGGGTTGGAAAAGGTTGTTTTCAGTCCACTATCAGCTCCTGGAAGAGCTGTTCCCATTTCTGTAGGAAGCTGTTCATGTATAGATCACAATTTAAATTCTGATGCCTGTTTCCCACAGCCATCAGGGTAATTTGATAACTAAAAGCTTACAAGACCTGTAGGTAGATCACCAATATATCGGAGGAGGAAGAGAAGAGCACTCCTGGTTTAAAGCATGCGTGCTGTTTGTGTTCCCATTACAGTAGGGATGTTTTGTTGTAGTTTTTGGTAGTTTTTTGGGGTTTTGTTTTTTTGGACAGCACAGCCATGCAGCTGGAGGGCAGAGCCTGTTCTCCTCTGGCTGGGCTGGAGTCGAGTGAGGCCGAGAGTCAGGACATGAATGGGATGTGCCGTCCCCGCAGCCTCGGGGTCCCTGGGGGGGATGTCCCCCCACCGGGCAGGAAGCAAGAGCCCCATTGCTCCTGCCAAGAAAAACCTCTCCAGAACATCCTCTCTGCTCTGCTGAGGCCAGATGGTTTTCACCCCACCGTGGCCCCGCTCTCCCTCACAGCACCAGGGTCATTTTTCAGCAAGAGCTGGCCCAGAACGGGTATAGGGACGGCTCCTGCCCCTCAAGGCCACGCTGCTGCTCTGTGTTGGTGTGGGGAGGGTTACAGCTGTTGCCTCTTGCTGATGGGGTGATGCCCTAGGCAGCTGCTCCTGAAGAGTGACCTCTCTGATGGGTCGCAGTGACAGGCTGTGGGTCGGAAAAGGGCAATGGCCCTGGCCATGGGGCAGAAGAGGATGAGCAGTAGAAATTCCAATGGGATGTACAGGGTTGTGATGGGAGGGCCCATCTCACCGTCACTGCCCTCACTGCTCAATATCTTGCTGGCACCCCAGGATGGGGAGGGACAGCCTCAAGCCCTATCATGAGGACCTTATGCCTTTCCAGCGTCCTGTTGTGGTGGCTTCAAAGGCAGGGGTAGATCTTGCATATGCTGAGCTGGCTGGGGCTGAAGCTGCAGCATCCAGCTGCCAGTCATGAGGATGCCCACATGGAGCAGCCCTGGCAGCACCACATTATCCTACCACATATATATGTATATATATAATCCCCTTTTACACTTATATATGTTTTCCATACATGGTTAATTTCTTCTTTTTTTTAGTTCTGATATTTTAATGCAGTTCCTTCCTACAGTCACTGAAGTGCTTTGGATGTTAATAGGAAACAGTATCACATTTTTGTGTGTTTTGGGTTATTTTTCTCAACTTTCATTAGGCTTGTCATGCCAGTCATCAGGCTGAAATGTAAAAGAAGAAATTGTGTGTGTGTTCGTACTGGGGACCAAACCCAGGACCCATCAATCCATGATGCAGGGAATTGTTCTTTGTTTTCCAGGGAAATTGGGTCCTGGTATGAGGAAGCCCTCGGGGCGATGAGTGGTACCTATTGTTTTATTCATGGTCTCTGTCAGCACTGCCTTTCCAGTGCCTGCCACATGCTCTGGAGGTGCAGACATGAAGATGTTTCTGATGCTGCATATGAGAGAGACTTTGGGACACCAGCAGATCCCAGGAGTCCCACACCAGTGTGTTTCTGCTGGGTTTTTTGTGAATCTGGGACTTAGGAATGAGTTTTGCTGGGCCAGCACATCCTCCAGGCATGGCCAGGATTTCATGCTGGCTTAAGGATGGGATAAGCAGCACAAGATCAACACCTTGGGTGAGGGTCCCCAGTGATGTCTGTCCAGACAGGATGTTCTACTTTTTTTGCAGCCACTTGCAGTGGTACAAAATAGCTGTAAAATCCTTCTTTGGTTCCACTCCATCTCCCAGATTTTTAGTTCTGAATTCTCTTTTTGTTGATGCTTTTAGCCTTGTTGGCAACAGGGTCCTTGCCTGTCCCTAGGCCTGGGGCTACTCTGGCAGGGAGATGTTATTGGTGCTGAAAGGGGCTGCTGAGACATATCCTCTAGTGCAAACGTAACATTATAACACTTGCAGCTACCATTTCAGGGTTTTTAACTCCTCTATTTCTTCCAAGGGATGTAATTTTGGGGGTAGCCATTTTGTTGTAGCATAATCATTATTATAATAATTTGATTTCCAGTGCTTGTGGTATGGGGAGCAAGAGAAGTGTTTTCTGAGCTGACAGAAGGGATCATGTGCACTGTGCAGGAATGTTAGTGGAGGTGTGCGCTGAGCACTCCTGACCCTCAGCACCTTATCCCAGATTGCTCCAAGCCCTGTCCAACCTGGCCTTGAACACTTTCAGAGATGGGGCAGCCACAGCTTCTCTGGGCAACCTGTGCCAGGGCCTCACAACCCTCCCAGGGAAGAATTTATTCCTAACCTTACAATCCTGTTTTTATTTTTATCTACATACAAAGCTGGTGCTGAGAGTCCCTAAATGTGCCCATGTGTTTAGCCAGTGTTTTACTTGCAGCTTGGATGAGCAGCTCGAGGCTGGCCCTGGTTTGAATGAGCCTGGGTGGCTTCTCTTGAAGCCATCTGAGACCCTGTTGTGAGGTTTTCACACAAAAATCCCCAAAAGCTCTCTGTTCCTGGTTCCAGTTTGTGCATTCCAGTTTTAGCCAGGAAGCACAGGCTGAGCATCCTTCCCTCGGGATACAGAAGGCATTTGCACAGACTCTGTCTGACCAAGGCACGATGATTTTTCCTCCTGGGAGCACCTGGGTGCTTGAGCACCTGCCCTTCCTGACAGTGGGACTCTTGCAAACCTCCATCAGCCTGGAGGGAAACCTCAGCTCTGAAGTCAGAGCACAGCTTGGGGTGATCATAGAAGCACAGAATGGTTTGTGTTGGAAAGGATCTTAAAGATCCTCCAGTTTCCACCCCCTGCCATGGACAGGGACACCTTCCAATAGATGCTGGTGGTCATGAAGGTGTGATACAGTGGTTGGCATCCCAGTATCCGGGCGTGGTGGGCCAGCCTGAGTGTGGAGCAGGACAGACATGCTGGAAGAGATTAAAAATGCTAAGATTAAAAAAAAATAGATTTAAGAAAGAAAATCCTCATTTGCTGAAGGGAGAACGGAAGAAGGATGGGGAGAAGCTGTTTGTTAATAATAAAGAATGAGCTTTTACAAAGACCTCGTGTCCAAAGCTCTTTAACTTTTCCTGGCATTTCCCATCCATTCCATTGTTAAGCCCTTTGCTGTCGGAAAACAGCACTGGGCCAAGGCGCTCGATGATCTCATCGCCAAGGCTTCTGCAGTCGCCTCTGTTTACGCGCCTTGCAGCATTTGCTCCTCAGATTTGGTTTCCTACTTTGAAGAAAAAAATAAAAAGGCAAAAGCAAAAAAAAAAAATCTTTCATTTGTGCAGCGGCTGCCCCTGCCCCTGGTGCTGGGCTGCGAGGAAAATAGCACCTCCGTGGTTTTCAAGGAGAGGATGGACCACAACGGATTCCCACAATTTATAAGAGGAGACAGGAAGGCTTTAGTGACTCATAAACACTAACAGATTCTGTGTATGAGTTTCTCTTTGTTGTTTGTTATCCTTAATTTCATGGTTTTCCTTCTTTTGAGCGTGTTTGTGTACTTTAGACGATGCCATCATTTTGTCAGGACACTTTGTGTGTGGTTCCCACACAGGAGCAACGTTGTCTGCCTGATGGCCCGGCTCAGAAAAATAAAAAAGCAGCCAGTGGAAAGCCTTGAGGGCTCCATTTGGTGCCACATCCTGACATGAGGATCATGGGACAGTGAGGATGGATGGGAGGGATGTTTCCCTGGCGTGTGTCAGTTGTTGCTTTACATGGAAGAGGGTCAGGCCCTCATGAATGGGAGCAGCTCTGAGGGTTGTGCTCAAAGCTCTTCAGTGGAATGACCCTAAATCTGTTACTTGTGGTCATTCATGTTGTGCTTGGAGGCTCAGGGCACTGTGGCCAATGTGATCTGGGCATTGGACTAGGGTGGCTGTGCCCCATCCCGGCTCTTGGTGCTCTGACTCTCTGAAAGTTGGGTGCATGTCCACGTGCTGGTTGTCATAACAAAGGTGGGAGTTTCCCAACTTACTTAATAGCAGTTATTTGTCAGACATGAGTCTTTCATGAGCAAGGTGGTCTTTGCTGCTTTGTGTGGATCTTTGTGTTGTGGGGCATCCTACCTTACACAAAGTGCCTGTTACCCTTTTCCCCTTGACATCCCACCAAAACCTCCCCCTCCTCTGCTGTTGTGCTGGGCATGAGTTGGTACCTGTGCTTTGCCTCGGAGCTGGGTTAGTCCTGCTGGGAATGTTATGAGGTACACAGAAATTCCTTTTTCAGACGAGGCATTCATGTAAGGTAATTTTGACTAATCATAGAACACAGAATGGTTTGGGTTGAAAGGAATCTTCAAGATCATCTATTTCCCAACTCCCTGCCATGGGCAGGAACACCTTCCTCTAGACGAGGTTTCTCCAAGCCCTGTCCAGCCTGGACTTTTAATTTAATGAAGTGATGTGGCCATCAGCTGTTGGGATCTCTGAGTGGTGACAGTCGGATCCCTGTGTGCCAAGAGCAGTCTTTGGTTGGTGTGTCCCTGTGCATGCCGTGATCTGAAGGCCCTTTTCCTGCTCCCCTCTGGATTTGGGGGACAATAACAACACAGCTGTTTAAATATGCTCAAAAATTCAGAAGCACACAAGTAAGCACTAGACTTTCCCAAGGTGGCTGAGTAATCTTGTTTGCTTTAGCGTTTTAGTCCCTCAATTACCCAAGTGAAGGATATTGCCTCTCTAAACAGAGTTCAAAAAGCCCAAGAATTTTTTATAAATAGCTCACATCCTCTTGATAACAACCCGGCTGCTATTTATTGCCCACTTCCCCTCAGACAGACAGGTCGGAGGATTTAAAATCGCACTTCTCATGAAATCCAGAGGAACTGGGCTTTTCAGGTTCCTACAATTGTTTGTCATTCTGGGTTTCCTTTGCAGTTTTACGGTGCTCAGCCAGGCTCACCCTGAAAAGGGGCTGGCTGAGGGATCGTTAGGATGTATTGCTGCTTCCCTGGAGTCCTAAACTGTGTTTTCCACTCCCATCTTTGGGAGCAGAAGGAAAGCCCATTGCTTCCCAGCAGCATGGGGTCTTCCAAGTAGTTTTTTTAATCTCCACGCCTCAGTGAGCACTCTCTGGCCTTATTTTCCACCCATACCTCCTATTCACTCTGATAATGTGTGGCCAAATTCCCTCCTGGCTAAAAGCAGGTGATGGGTGCTGCTTCCTGGTGCTCCCTGGCTCTTTTGAGGAGAGGGTGCTGTGGGCAGCGGGGACCTTGCTGCAGGTGCTCTGGTAGTTCCTCTGTAAACTGGAATTTTTCCTGTCCATAATTCTCAGTAACTCAATCCCACTTGGCTAGGCAGGAGTTTTCTGCTGTGTTTCAGTCCCTCTGAAGTCATGGAATCATAGGATGTTTTGGATTGTGAGAGACCATCTAGTTCCAGCCCCCAATACAGCTGAAAGTTTCTTAGCAGTGGATACCCAGACACCCATGTAAAGGAAAAAATAAACATAGTTGCCTTCCTAGGGATAATTACAGGGATATCGGGAGAGCTGGTTTGTGCCAGCCTGGAAGTTATTTGTGATTGTGGCAGCGTGATGGGCCTGTGGCGGAGGGAAGGGACAGCTGGGGAAAACAAAACTGTAACTCTTCATCCTCAAATACATGAGATGATAAAAATTTGGGTTTGCAGGGCCCCAGACATGTTAGACCATAGAACCCTGTAGGGCTGGACGTAGAGGATCTGGGATAATAACTCACCTGCTCTGTGAAAAACAATTATGCAGGTCTGAGAGCTGGATTTGGTCATTGTGGGTCCCTTCCAACTCAGCATATTCTGCAACTCTGTGATATGCTGTATCAACAAGGATGGAGTTTTTACTTATACATTTGAGCTCCAGCAGTGCTTTGGACAAGATGACTCCACTGAAGGCGCAACAGAGAGCATTTCCTTCCCAGCTCAGAGCAGGATGTGTCTTGCTGGAGGATTTTGCTGCTCTGCACATGGCCAGAGGCTCCAGTGCTGTAACAGGAGTCAAAGGATGTGGTGCAGAACGTCCCAGTTTCGTGCTCCGAGAATATCGTGTTTGTGATTAGGAAAACCCAGTTACATAATGGCATCCCATAATCACAAACATACCTGGCACTGAGCAGAATAGGGTTTTATGATTTATTCATAAGTTTCTTCATGCATAAACTTCTATTTATTCCCTGTAAGGAGAGAAAAATGTCAATGGAAGCTGCAGTGGTGTGACATAGATGGGGAGCACAGGAGTCAGCTTTCCCTCTATTCAGGGGTACTGAGAAGTAAATTTTTAGGCTTTTTATGGAGAAATTACTGGGTTTTGTGCTTGGGAGCACAAATCCCCTTCGGGTTTGCAGAGCCCAACTGCACTGGGAAGGGAGCAGGAGCTGCCAGGGGAACACCTGCCCTGCCTGGTCCCTCACTGCTGGCAGAGGTTGGTGGGGCAATGGTCTGGCAGAATGAACAAAAATCTTAGAAACTTGAAACTCTGGTTGGTTCTTGGCTGTTTTATGGGTTTGATAGGCAGGGTTGGAGTGCTGGGTGAGGTGAGCCCTGGGTTCTGAGCCCTCATCCAGCTCAGGGTGCTGCTGGGGGCTGCTGAGCCCACGTGAAGTAAATGCAGCTACTTACACCAGGGAGGTCCAGAATTTGTGGTTTCCTTTTTATTTTTTAAAATGTCTTTTGAAGAGTATCTCCTCCAGTCACACCTTTGCCTGTTTTTCGGTTTGCTGATTATTTTCTTACCTGCCCTAACAACCCTGAGCAGCAGCAGAAGCCTCTGTGTGTCCCAGTTGGGCATCCAGGGCTATGATGGGCTTTAGGTGGTCTGGACATGGTCAGAGACTTCTGTGAACCTCCTTCACTCCTCTTCTGCCACAAAACCTGGTGTCCCTGGAGACTGTTTATGGTTTATGGTGGCTCTGCCCCAAAGCCAGTTGAAACTCAGCCTGGCACTAGTGTGAGGTGCAAGAGGAGGGCTGAGACCTCCCTCTCCTGGCTTTGACCCCTGTAGCCATCTTCTTAATTCCCTGAAAAGGGAACATTCACTCAGTGTGGGAGCACAGGCCCTGTCTGAAGGGTCACGGCTATTTCCGATTCCTTGAGGACATCCCTAAATTTTACGGTGCTCTGGGGGGGCCAGAGGGGCAGCCTGGTGATTCACTGCCTCAACAGGAGGTCATTGTTGGTAGGAAGTAAAGCAAAGTGCAAAGGCAATTTATCCTGGCCATTTGCTACTCACAAGAGGCCAAACTTCATCCCTGGGTGACATGTGCTGACCTGTGGGTCCCTGTGAGGAGCCAGCTCTGCATCCTGCTGGGGCATGGAGCTCTCCCTCCTGGTTCAGCCATCAACACTCCATTCAGACACCACTAATCCCAGGGAGAGGAATTATTTGTTACTGGGAAAGGGGCTCTGTGGGAGGTGGTACTTGTGTTGGAACAGTGCAGCCCTCCAGTGCTGCAGCAGCTCCTTGCAGAGCTCACCCCAGCATCACCCCTGGAAATTCAAGAAATAAAAGCTCCTGGCTCAGCATCATCATCATGGATATGGATCTGCTGACTTTCAATAACTTTTTTTTGTTAAAGACAGACCAGAATTTTTAGCTAGTTTCTGTGTAAACAGCAGAGTTCCTTGCTGAAAGGAATGGCACCAAATAATCCCACTCTGGCTCCATTTGTTCACCTGTGCATATGGTGGGAAAACATACGTATAATTGCAAAGAATTAAAAAAAAATTCCTTTATGGAAAAGCTTGGGCAGGTTGGTGTTATGTGCTTTGATGGCCCACATGGAGAGGGGTGTGTTGTGCCTTGGTCTGGGGCCGAGAGCCAGTGGTGCCATGCACATGGCCTGGAGGGTTCCATCCTGCTGGGTCCCTCCTCAGGATGCTGAGCTCACCCTACACTGCCAGAGCTCAGTCTTTGAGCTGGGCATTGCTGCCTGCTGCTGGTCCTGCCTTTCCCTGGCTCATGTCATGTCTATTGTTCTCCTCGCTCTTGCAGAGGCGTCTCACCAGGGAAGAATGTGTCCTGCTCTCCAGCCAAAACACCCACCTCAGAGCTGCTAGGGAAGGAGAAATTAGCTTTTATTTTATTTTAATTGGTTTAAAATTTATTTTTCATGTGAAGCCATAGTATCACAGTGTTTGCCTTCAAGGGTGGATGCAGCTTCTGCCCAGCATTGCTTGTTTGCTCTCTCCATCCCCTCCTCCTGCTGCTGGCAGCCCTGGCAAATCTCATGCCTCATCAAGGGTGTTTCTTAAACCCTTGGGGAAAATCTCAGCACATTTATTAAGTACATATTTGAGCAAAATAATTTTAAAGGAAATTCAGAATTAGGTTTCTATCTCATTTCGTAGAATCACAGAATGGTTTGGGTTGGAAGGGATCTTAAAGCTCATCTTGTTCCAACCCCCTGCATGGGTGGAGATGTGACCCACCAGATCAGGTCACTCATGTCTGTAAGTTTCAGCCTATTCTCTTAGAATTAACACACTGCTTAAAGGATATTTTTTATGCTTTAATTCACTAGAAATTCCCTTTAGAGTCTGATATCCAGGAGCTGGAGCTGCTTTGGAACCTGGGAAGTTGGTTGTACCCTTAGCTCTGTGCATCTCTTTGCTATTCTGCTCTTGTGATGTTGGAGTTGGTTTCCTTTGATGGCCAATTATTGAAAATGGTGTAAAAAAGAATTTAAAAAAAGGCTGATAATTCTGATTGATTGAAAAAATATTACTTTGACATCTACTAGTCAAATCAACCAGAGTGCTCTGGTTCAATTCCAGAAGAGACATTGATATTTTTAAAGCTTTATGTGCAAGACATCAGTTCAGTGTTGCCAAACTCTGATTTAATTTTACACATCCTGGCTCAGCCTGTTTGTTTAAAAAAAAAGAAAAAACCCACCACCAGCATAACAAATTCAGTATCTTTTCCTTATTACAAATTTTTTGGCATCGGATGTCGTGATCTGCACAGTGTAGTTATTGTCTCTTTATCTGATTCAGTGACTAACCCAGCATTATTGTTTCAATAATATTATTTCAGGCCAGGTAACATGCTCAGGTTACTTCTGTGATGACACAAAGTATGGCACAGCTTCCAGTGAGTCACAGCTCCACAGTGCGTGCAAATAAATAACAGGAATGGTGAAAAATAACCCGGATCCTTTATTTTTAGCAGCCTAATGTGACACTGGTGACACAGGAGGCAGCAGCCGAAGGTGGGGGAAGGAAGGGTGGTGGGTGCTGGTGGGTGGGAGCCCCAGGATGTGGCTCAAGGGCTGGGCTGAGCAGGAACCCAGTGAGCTGGACCTTGCCAGATTCTTACCCTTCCCTAAGGAGGTGAGAGAGTTCTGGCAGTTCTGCTGTGTGGGGTCTCAGAGTGACCCTGGGGTGGGCTGGCCAGGGCTGGAGGATGCTCTGCATTCAGCCATGGAGCCCATTCCAGTGTCAGCAGCACAGCTCCACAGGGAAAACTGTGCTGTAGGAGCAGCTCTAGCTTCCTCTCTCAAATAAGTGTGGAGCAAACAATTCTCCACTCTTTCGTGAGGTGTCTGTGAGAGGCTGTTCATGTTCACGTGTGGGCAGCTCAGTGTCCTGGGTGTGCTGTGTGCTCAGTGCTGGCTACTGCATCCTGCTCTGTGACGCCAGTAAATGGGATTGGGTTCACATCCTGCCCCCTCTGCCTTCTCCCAGAGGAATTTGGGTCATGGTTGTGGACAGCCAACACTGGTGTCAATGCAGGGAGAGTTTCTGATGACTTGGAGAGCTGAGGAGGAGTTCAGTCCCCTCCTGCTCCCTGCATGCAGGGACACCCCTCAGCAGGGGTGGGTGGGGATGTGCCGCTGCAGGATGTAAAAGCCCTGTGAAGGAAGCCCAAATGTGCACAAAGCCTGGAGCTCCCCTCCTGTCCTGGAGACTCACAGATGATGGAAATTACACCTGTCAGAGGCCTGGATTTGTGTTAACACCTGGATGAGCACAGGAGAAGGTGGTGGAGAGGGGAGAGCCCTCCCAGCCTTCCCTTGACCTCCATCCCCATCCCTCTTGCTCCAGCTGTGCTCACCCTGTGGGTGTGTTGGTGGTGTTGGAGCAGACCCCATCACCAACTGCTCCGTGTATGGCTAGCACAGACTCTGCTTCTGGAAAGGAGAAACAGGAGAACAGGGAGTAGGTCTGGAATGTCAAGGGAGGCTCTGTGGGATGGCACAATCCCTCTATGCAGCGGAGGCTGCTGACTTTGGGGTTGGCTTTAGTGAATGTCAGTCCAAATTTTGCATCTGACGGTTGAGCCTTAGCCCTTTGGAAGAAGCAGTGTGACTTCCAGGCAAGTCTTTGTGACATATTTTAGAGGTGGAGGGAAGAAAGGAATTGCTCCTACAGGTGGACAGAGCAGGGTATTCCTCCTCATCGAGGAGCAGGTTCTTCCCACTGCAGGTGATTTGTGGGATAATTTAATGGTGAGCCCCTGATATGCCAGGGCAGGGTGCAGGGCAAACCCACTATCATCCCCAGGTCCTTGGCAAGGCTGGAGAGCACCAAATAACAAATTATGGGTTGCTCTCATCTTGTAGTTTTATAAGAATTGCTATAAACATTTTTTGGATTTATTTTAAAGAACCACAACAGCCATTTATATATTTAACAATATATATTTATATATATATATAATTTCTAGATCAGTACATTCATCAGTACTTGTTTTTCTTCACAAACAGAAGAACTCTTACAATAGTAGACTTTCTAAAATAAATACTATTAAAATAGAGCTTCAAAATAAATATTCTATACAAAGAAAAACCTTCTGTGGTAACGTTTCAGGGTGTACATGTGGTGGGGTGATAAGAGGAGAAGGGGGAAATATTTCTTAGTGTGTCTGAGTGTGGGAGGAGAAAGCAATACCCAGTGCTGTGGAAGGGTGAGGGCTTATCTGAGTGGCAAAGCCAGTGCCTGGAGCAACAAATTTGGTAGCTGCTCCTTGTGCCTGGTGGGCACTGGGACAGCAGGTGCAGTGAGGATGTGTTTGTCTGCTGAAGCTGCTCTGCTGGTGCTGAGCTCCAGCTGGGGACATGGTGTGGCATTGTCAGGTCACCCCTTCTTTCTAGGCCACTTTCTGCCGGGAGAGGACAAGCCCTAGCATGAACCTGCTGCAGCAATTAGCAGTGCTGCAGCAATTAACAGTGCAGGTACCATGCCATCCTCCTCCTCCAGAGCCACTGCTGTGCCACAGTGCCTGTCCTGGGGGAACCTGCCCGCACCTCCCCTCTTGCCTCCATGCTCATTCCACCACAGCAACCTGGCTGGAGGGCCAACGTCACACACGAGGTTTGTGCTAATTAGCTGCTGTCCCTTCATTAGCAGGGGGGACCCAGCCAGTGGGAGGGTGGCAAAGCAGCCACGCTGTGCCTGCACTGGGGTGAGCTGACATGGCACTGTGCCCAAAGTACATCTCAGGGGTGGCAGGAGACCCAAGTACCTTCAGAGGGGATGGGGGAATGGAGGTGTTGGGATGGGGGGAGAAAGGGGAATAAAGACATTATTGACAGGAGCCGTACCCTCCACCAGCACTGCTGGCAGAGCCCCGCCTTTGGCTGAGCCTGCCCATTTTTGAGTGCTCAGCACAGGGCTCAGCACCTTCTTGCCATGCCTTGCGCTGATGGAGCAGAGTCCAACAGCTGTGCTGGGAGCTGAAGAGAAGAGGGAGGGTCACTCTGCTACACTGACCACTGCTCTAACACATCCATTAACACTTTACAGCCTTCCAGCATGGGATCGGCTTACAAGGTTTATATATTAAAACAAACCAACAGAGAAATAGTTTACAGCTATGTACAATGAAAGGAAATCTGTCTGGGATTGCTGGGTGTATGTACATGAGTGTAGATTGGCACAGTGGCGACCACTCCAGCGCTGTCTTTGCTCACAAGGACCATGCAGCCAAGCTATGGGCTTTGCTAGTGCAGATTTTCAGCACAGGTCACCCAGGAACAGCCAGGGACAGAGGGTCAAGAAGCAAAACAACTGTGGGTGTAGGCCTTTTGGACACGTGTGGTCCCAACAGAGGAGGGCAACAGGTAAATACCTCTCCTGCTGCGTTTTCTAGTCTGTTTGCATCTTAGGAAAATTATTTCTCTTATTAAATACAATACCTTATACATTCAACCAACATTTCAGCTAGTTTGGGGTTGGTTTTCCTTTTATCTTTTCCCTTCCAATTTGTGCAAGTTTATAAATACAGTTCTGCATCCCCACCTGCTTCCTGGTGTCTGCTTATGGATAACACGAGGCTAAACTATAGGAGCTGTTATCTAGGAACAGACATCATATCCCTTTTTCTATGATTTATCATGTACAAGTTAACAAATGTTATAAATATAGAAAGTTTGTTGTTTTTTAAATCTCCCATTCAATAAATATCTACAATCAAATTTAACTAAACCCCAAGTCATCTAGGTGAGCTGAATTCTGAAAACCAAAGACACCAGAGGCCCATCAGTACACTCCTACCAACCCCTCACCCTGGCTGTGTGGCAACCAAGCCAATGGGATTCCTGGAAATGCTCCATGAGCTCTGCCTATTGCTTATCTAATTAGAGATAGCATTTCACTGTCACTGCTGTGCATTTACTGAGGAAATCTCCTCTAATTAAGAACACAAAAAGAGACCAGATCAGTTTCTGCATGCAACAAGTACCTACCTACTCATTAGAGTGTTGCATGTTTGGACAAAGATTTTTGTTTAGCACCTTGTAGTTGTTGAGAAAGAGGGGTTATGGCATCCTCAGAGGGGGTTACTGCATCCCAAGGGAAGGCAGAACCTGCCCTAGGACGAGTGCACTGACAGAGCCCATGATATTTGTATACTGAAAACCATGGGCACGTTCGTTAACTTCTCTCTTCCCTCCCCTGGCTTTCCCTAGCGTGTGTTAACACTAAAATAAACATTAAAAGCATTCTTTACATTTAAAAAGACACTTTTGTACAGAGGAGGCAAAAGTCCAACAGCAGCAATTGGGATGGGGGAATGGGCTGTACTTCAAGCAAATGCCATTCATCCCCAAGACAAAAACAAATAAAAATCTTAATATTTAATGAGCAAAGAAGAGTTTGTTCCAGGAGAGGAGGTACTGGATTGAGATCCCTAGAAAAATACACCTATGTGCATCGTACACTTAGGTTTTTGTGACTTCTTACCAAAGCTTAAGAGGTTTAGAGAAACAAACACTGACCATCTTTGCCTTGTGGTGTGAGTTCAGATCCCCTTTGCTCCGGCATCGGGGGAACGAGCGTGCACCTCAGAGAAATGGGATTTGGCAAACATCCTCCTGGAGCAGGTCTGTACTGTTGATGGAAAATTCATATTCCATAGAGTGAAACCTGATGCTATGGATCAGCTTACGGGCAGGAGGACCCGGTGTTGATACAACTGCCTAAACACATCCTGCTGCTGTTCCTCCTGGGAGGGAGCAGCCCTGCTACCATCTTGCTTTAAAGAGAGGGTCCAAATCATGGTGGCCAGGTGGGATATGCTAAAGGATAAAAGACCCTTCAACAAACAAAATGTATCCTCACTTCTGGCTCAAAAATCTTTGAGGGATACACAGAAAGCTTGTGAGAAACACGTACTGTGTGTGCAACCAGCCCTTCCAGTGGTGTGCAGGAGGGGAAGGAGGGTGGAGGGAGTTACTCCATCACCTTCAACAGGCTGCTGGTAGCAAGTTGGAGTTCGGAAGGAAAGCGGAAACAAGAGCCCGCCCTGAATATGAATCCAAAGCAGCTTTTTGCAGCTGGGAGTGGGTATTGCTTGTGCGGCCGTGCCTGCCAAGCGAGCAGTTAATGGTTCCTGCGGTGCACAGGCATCGTGAGCAGCCGTCCGTCCAAACCGGGAGACTTTAAGTAGCTGTACTTCATGATGTATGTAGATTTTCAGCCTTAACTCTGCGTTATTAACATTCCTCCTTTGGCCCCATCTATTTAAACTGTGACCAGTTCCAGAAACCCTGAATAACCCAAAGTGCTTCAGTTTGTGGAAATAGTTGCTTCTGCTTTCTCTCCTCAGAACACAGGTTATTAAAAGAGCCGACACCACCTCGCTCCGTGGAGCCTCCTCCCACTCCCCATCCTCCCAAACTATCAAAAAGGCTTTTCTGACCCTTTGCTCTCCGGCAATGCCTTGCAAATGACACTGTTTGTATTTTTGCATCTGCATCCAGGCCGGCTCACACGGTCGTAGCATCTCTGGGACAGCTTCACGCAGCCGGTGGCTGGCAGGTAGCAGAGCAGGCAGGGGAGCACCAGGGACAGGGCGCTCATGAAGGACCAGCGGGCACAGCAGTTTGAGTGGGAGCAGGAGCAGGGGTGGTCAGCGCAAGTGCCCTCATCGTCCTCGTTGGTGCAGTGGTAGAAGACACCCTTGACAAGACACATGCAGGTGGAGTAGTTGACCAGGTTTTGTGCTGAGCAGAGACACTCTTGGTTGCACACCCAGCATGATGGCAGAGTCCGGGGCAGTGCACACTCTTTGCACTTGCACTTCCCACAGGCTTCACACAGCAGAAAGTGCTTGTCCAGCTCCTGAGATGCAGGTCCCTTCAGGTCCAGAGGTTTGCAGTTAATCACCTTGGGCTGAATGCGAACTGCTCGGGGGGAGGACTGCTCTGCCACGGGCACCGGGGCCATGTGGTCCAGGAGCCTTTGGTCTGAGGATGTGCTGCTGCTGCTGCTGATGGAGCTGGGGCGCCCGCTGAATGAAATCCAGGGGTGGGTGACATCCTGCTCACAGCGCTGCAGGTGCTGGTTGTTCAAAACCAGTTCGTGGGGGCCTCGGGGATGCTTTTGGGCTGCCAGCTGGGAGGCAGTGGGGTTGTCGGTGTAGTCGTTCTCGATGTGGGTTGTCTTCATTTGGTCGATGGGCAGGATGGTGAGCGGGTGCTGCAGCCGCCCGTAGGGGATCCGACTGTCCAGCAAGGGCTGCACCATCACAGAGTTGGGGACAACGGTGATGTTGTGGGGGATCCGGGGCTCCATTGAGAAAGTGGTCTGACTACTGGTGAGAAATCTGTGCTTAAGTATCCTGGGGGAAGGAAAGGAGAAAGAAAAGGGGTGGGGAGAGAGAAAGAGCATAGGGTTATTGAAGTTTCCTGCAAGCTCAGCCCAACAGGGCTCTTCACTGAGGCTGGTTATTATCCAGGAGATATTATAAGGTAAACTTATGTCCAAGGGAGTCAGAGCACTGCCCTGGCATTAAATGCCTCCCTCCTTCTTTGCTATTGTGCTTCTTCTCCCCAACCTTGACCTCAGGTCCTAGGAGGGTTGTAGTCACAGCAGGCTCCTGAAGTGCCCACTCATGGTTTTTGCTGAGGGAAAGCACATCTCGGGGTTACTGGTGTATATTCACGTGTGGTTTTGTCAGCAAACTGCCTGAAATGACTAATCTAAGCTTTGGGGCTTTTCCTCAATTGACCCTGCTCCCTAAAAACCTGATGCAAGATTGTGGCTTGCGAGAGCATTGCAGTGGTACAAAGGTGCTTTGGAATGTGGGGCTGAGCACCTGTCCTTGCTAATCAGAATCTGCCTGTGGGGGGATGACTCTGTTTTGTGAGGAAGCGACCCATCTCCACTGGGAGTTGCTGATTCCAAAGGCTCCTTCATCCCTCCTACAGGAGGTGAAAGCACTTGCTCAGCATCTTGTCCGGTGACAAACCAGGGTGGGAGCCAATGATGCAGCTCCCAGACGAGTACCCACATGGGTCTGGCTTGATCCATCACCTCACACAGGTAATGAGACACTCTTCTGCAGCCCACTAAGTGCACTAATATTTAGCTGAAGTGCTGTTTACCAGCCGTTCTGGCTGAGCCGTCTATTGCTGCAGTTTCTAATTTCATTGAAAGAGTGCAATTTATCCTGGAGTCGATCCAAAGATTCAGCAGTGGCGTAGGACAAGAAACCACAGGAAGTAACTAAACTTAAATCAAAGAACGGAAACGACTCGGTTCAAATTTAGAAAGTGCACATTGTTTTCTAGTAGATGTGCCATTTCCTCACGGGGTGACCTTTATTCATAAATAATATAATGCTGGAGATCAGTTGAAAGAACGGGTGAGTAAAGCTTCAGAGCAAGTCACAGGAGGAGAAAAGCTGCTGGTATCAAGAAAAAGGAAATAGTGAACAGCTTAAGGCATTGCCAGTTGTTTGTGTTCAACAAACAAATTAACCTTCTTCAACAGCATGAAAGATTTGGACTTGGCAGTGCTGGGTTAACAGCTGGATTCGATGATCTTAAAGGTCTTTTCCAACCAAAATGATTCTATGATTCTAATATCACAGCAGCCTGAAAAAATCAGGAAAAAACTGCATCCAACTACCACAAGTTATGCACGAGAAGTGTGTGTGAGAGTTAATGTGTGCACGTCTACACAACCGTGTCCCCCCCAAAATTAACACAATGCCTCAAAAACTGAAGCATGAGCCAATTCTGCATTTGTGGAAGGAGAAAGGGAAGCGCATCTTTATCCACTGAAAAATGCTACTGGATTCCACTGCTACATTTGTAAATCCTTGCTTTGATGTATCACTTGGCATTTGGGGTTGAAAATGTGCCGGTTCTCCCGGGATCAATAGGAGGAGGGAGGGCTGACGCCGGCTGGGCCAGAGCGTGGGCAGGACGGCACACGCTGCCTCGGGATGCCGGCACTGTGTCCGGCCTGCCAAGCTCCTCTTGTCCCTGCACAAGACCAGCAGGGAGAAGGGCTTTATCAAGCAGTAATGATGATTATTGTCATGCAGCCCTTATGCTGTTTCTCTTCCCCCAGTTAAAATTCTCTGCTGGGTCTTAGCCATTCATTTGAAATTTTCTTTATTTCATTATTCATAGCTCGTTGACATCCTGACTGGAGGAACAAGAGAGTTTTTAAAGCATCTATTCCTAGTTCCTGTATGTAAAAAAACAAAAAGAAGCAATGATTCTGACAACTATGGGGCATGCAGAGGGAAAAGAATTTGATTTTCTTTTGTGTATTAGAATCCAGTGTCATGATCTAAAAAGTATTTGCTTCAAGTCAGAGTTTAGCAAAATCATCAGTTCTGTATCAGTTACATATTACATTTGCAGGGATATTTTGATTTCACAGGAATTTTTGGTTTGTTTTTTTTTTTTTTAAGGAGAAAGATGCAGCTGTTTTGGCTGCCAAGAGTAAGTGCAGCAGAGCTGATCTTAGATGGAAGGTAGCTGGAGGAAATGGTGGCTCACTGCACGGTGTTACCAGCCTGTCTGATCTTTCACATCCCTGCCAGCACTGCCTTCATGGCCTCTCCAGAATTTTTATATCACCCCTAGCACAGGGCTCTGTGCTCACTTCCACTTGTTACCAACCCTCTGGAATCCACTCCATTCACTGGCTTTTGACTGGATGCATGGAGCATCATTTATTTTAAGCCCCCCTTGTGTGAAGAAGAGCTGCTCAGCCCAGGCAGTGACCTGATGCTGATTGTCCCCAGGACACACCTCTGTCCCAGGGTGGCACATCGAGGGTGCTCTGCATCACTGGTGCACCATGTGGGGAGCCCCTCACCTTGGCATTGGAGGGCAACACCCTGGGATGGGGCAGCACCTGGCAGTTGGAATTTAGGCTTTAAATTAACTCTGTAGACACCCAGTCTGCCATGGTCCAGAGCCAGTAATGCCATCACATGGAAGTCATGTCACCAGATTAATTTGGAGAAGGATTATAGCCACAGCCACTCTTAAAACACCCAGCCCCCAGTACACAGACATGGCCATATGCAGGCAGACGTTAAAGATGGCTTATCTGAGATAATGCTAATCAAGATTTCAGAGGTAATTACCACAGAAAGGAGAGGGACCCTGGACTAAACACCACACTTTAGGACACTTAATGTTAGAAGTTATTCCTCAACTTTTTTTTATTATAATACAGTTTCAAATTGTCTTTTTACCAGGCAAACTATTTCTGCAGGGCAAGGGAAGCCTGACATGGTGAGCAGATACCTGGGAAAAGGATCTACTTGGATAAAACCTCTGAAGACAGCAGAGTAAGAAGCAGCTCTCCCAGTTCCCAGGCTCCTGCTCTGGACACAGTGTCTCTCTGGCTGAAGGCTGCCTTTAAAACACCACAAATAGGCACCCTACCACTTTTTGGTGCTTGGACACATGGTCCTTCAACTTTTCCTCTGCCTTTGCACTCCTGAGCCGAGGGTTTCTGCAGTTAAATGCTCTTCCCTTTCAAGCCACTCTTAGCAGACAAACATTTCTGATATTTATGGAATTTTCCAAGGACTACATTGCTGCTTCTGGTCTTGTCACCAGGAGTTCTAGCAGTGCAGTGAAATCACTGGTGACAGATCCAGATGAAACACCTGGAGTGCTGAACTCAAGTGAGCTGGGTGGTTCATCCTCCAAGGAGGCTTTTCTCCCCAGGATCTGCCCAGATGACAACAATGGTGATATTTTCTGGTGTGGTTGCTTCAGTTTTTTGTCTGTGTATGTCCACTGGCATATGCCATGAGCACATTTTTCCCTCAGCTGCTTGTGCTTTAAGCTTTATATATGCATCCCATGAACGGAAAGATTTTGGCAAAGGGCACTGGCCCCACAGTGCTCCCTCTGTCATGGCAAAGAAGAGGAATCCAGTCAAGTTCTCAGGTTAAGGATTTGTGCTGGAGCAGAAGGAAACTAAGAAGCCAGATTGCTCCCGTGGAGTCTCACAGGCTGTGATGTCCTGCTTGGATACCTGCATGGGCCCTGGTGACTTCCCTGGACAATTGTCCAAGACATCATAACTTGACCTTTTCTGGTTGATGTATCTCCAGAAGCAGGACACCAATCCCTCCACCTCCCCACCAGGAACCACCATGCATGTGGGGTGTTTGTCAGCAAGGACAATGTTGCCTTGAGTAGCAACATTGCTATCATATAAACTGGATTGATAAAGATTATCCCATCCAGATCCCAAATCAAAATTAATGTTTGAGGTAACCAGGCAGAACTTTAGACCTTGAAAAAGGACAAGAGCTGAAGGAGTGTAACCTTGGGGCTTCTTGCCCTGAAGGCCTAGGAAGTTGAGCAAGGAGGGGGTTCAGAGTGGTCAATAGTGTCTTGTATTTGCTGGTGTTGAGTCAGATGTTGGAGTGACCTAATTCAGCAGCTGGCATTGGAACTGGACACTGTGTGTGGAGCATCTGCAGGTAGAAGTGATGACAAACATGAGCCACTTGGTTTGGGAGGGAAGGCAAGAAAGAACAGGCTGGGCTGTCCATCTCCCTCTCTCTTCAACTGGAGTGCCTGAAGCTGCCTGGCTCACAAAGACAGGATCAGTTACTAGAGATGAACTGTAAATGTCAACTCTCCCCAGGGAAGAACATTTCTGCTTGTGGGGCTCACTGGCTGTGGAAGAAAGGACTGATGGCAGGGGCACGCTGGCAATGGCAAGGACAGCTGGCTATTGCCTGTAGATATTGAATTCATTGCTCAGATTTAATAGATTGAATATACCTAGATCTGTCATCTAAAGAAAATTGTGGATAAAAGAAAGAAGGGATAATAAAGTAGAACAGGAGATTTAAGATGCTTAAACACCATAACTTTGCAACAGCTATGAAACATTATGCAGTGCCATTGTTGTCTACTGCACTAGTCCAGGCTGACTGTAAATCGAATTTCAATTGAGAAAAACCCCCATACAGAATATAAAATTAATTAATTTTTGATCATTGGTAATTACGGATACATTATAGTATTAACACAGACATAAATTCAGTGGTTGCAACTGTGCAGGTGATTTTCTTAAAGCAGACAACAGGAAGAAATATTCAACAGTATGTTCTTACATTGGTAATTTTTCATTCTTTAGAGGTAGATGAAACAATGGAGTTCTTTTCCAAGCAGACATGTCAACAAACTCCCATGCAGGGAAAAATTTCTCTTCCCCCATGCCATCCACGGACTCACCACATACAATTTTCAAGTCAAAATATACTTCCTTTCAGAGGAGTAAAATTGGACTCAGAAGTCGAGTTCATACATGTGCTGCAGTGTTTATTTCATCTCTTCATCAAGATATTGCCAATTTAAAATTACTGTTGTACTGGGTAATTACAAGTCCTGAAGTCGTAGGAAAGCAACTGTTGTTGTAAAATGTTTTGGTATTATTTTAGACTTGAAAGTTTTGTAAGATTCTTTAATCATATGAAATTAAAACAAAAGGCATCTTATGTTTTAATAGGATTTTGGACTTGCATGCATCAGTTTAGAGAAAGCTACATCTTTGTAGGGAATTCCATGAGGAGTCATATAGACCCCAAGGGAAGCTTGTTCTCATTAATGTCTTCAGAACAGTTTTTGAAGCAATAAGGTTCTAATACCTTTCTTTTCAAAGTGAAGTTGCACAACACATCTTCCAGTTACTGAAAAACAAAATGGATCTTGACTTAAAAATTCGATGAGTCCAGAAATATATAATGTTTATAATTGTTACCCATTAGTTAATTTTATAAAGTTCTTTCTCACATGTTTAACAACATTCCAGATGTTTGTGGTAACAAAGGAATAACGAGAATAAGGGACTCAAGTCCAGAGGTGGGTCCCATGTGGAAGCAATCCTGGACAACCCAGCTGCTGTGACTGACACATCCTCAGTGCCCACAGTCCCAGTGAAGTCAACAGGAAAACTGGAAAACGTGTTTCCACAACTACCTCCTCCCCACTCAGCACTAGGCACAGGGTACCACAGTTTTGTCCAGCCCTTCTTTGACAGATGCAGGGAAGTCCAACACAAGATGTTGACGTGCAAATTTCTAAAGGGAACCTTAAATGTCATAGGAAAAAAAACCCCAAACCCCAAAAGTGCTGCTTGGTGTGTGTTTGCTGAGAGAGAGACCCACCAGTATGGTCAGGGAAGTGATGCAGCCACCAAAACCCCTTCTGCCCTTAGTAAGCTGTGTGCACCAGATCAGGGGCCAATTTATCTCTTTCTAATTAATGGCACCTTAATTTCACCTCATGAGCAACCCGTCCCTTCTGTTGTGTCTGAACAGTGGCAGGGAAGAGCCGTTTGTCTCAGCAAACCAAGATTTCTCCTGGAATTGCTGCCACTGGGTTGTGGATTGTCCTCTCCATATCCTGTAACATCAGTAGTGGCTCCTTTCTCCTTTCTCGTGCCTGGACCTGTGGTCTGTAACATCACGGAGCTGTTGAACGTGCTGGTGGTGCTGTGCTGCCCTTTGCCAGGGCAGTGGTGGCCAGTTCTGGGACTATTATATATATATTTATTATAAATTATAATGATGTAATGGTGCTGGGGGGATGGAGAGTAATGGTGTGCAACAAGCCACCTTCTTAACATAGAAGCCTTAAGGTTGGAAAAGGCCTCTAAGACCCTCAAGTCCAACAAACCGTAAGCAGAGTAATGCAAACAAGTTTTCAATAAGAATTTTCAATCACAGGTTTCCAGGAATTTTCCCGCTATTGAAGAATCACAAGCTTTTCTGAAGAAGGGACAGAAAAGTTACCATGGACTGATGAAAGGTTGAGCCCTGTCTGATGGAGCCCTGAACTGAGATGGTGGTAAGACCTGAGCTACTCCTTTGGGGATCTGCTGTGGGTCAGTGATGGTGGGTCAGACTAGAGAGCTCTGAATCTTGGTACCACATCACACCTCCTCTTGGTTACTGTGATACTAGACCTGCATCAGATTAGACATCAAGAATAAATTCTTTCCTGTGAGGGTGGTGAGGCCCTGGCACAGGTTGCCCAGAGAAACTGTGGCTGCCCCATCCCTGGAAGTGTTCAAGGCCAGGTAGGAGCAACCTGGTCTGGTGGAAGGTGTCCCTGCCCATAGCAGGGCAGGTGGAACTGGATGAGCTAAATTTAAGGTCCTTCCCAACCCAAGCCATTCTATGATTCTGTTATCAATGCAAAAGCTGAATTACAGTCATTGGAAGAGGCATTAGATTCACCTCATTAACATACAGGGCAGTAATAGCTGCAGTAAATGTACTGCAGAAATCAGTTTATTTTCTTTGCTGTACAGGACACATGAATTTCTGAAGCAATAGTGCCAGAGGAAGAAAACAAGAAAAGGAATAGAATATTTAGTCTTAATACAAGAAATTAGGATAATTGAAAACAATATACTTTGAAGCAGTATAATGCCAAGGCCGGGCATATATGTATTTCAGGGTCTGTGCAAGTCAAGACAGTTTAGAATTGATGGTAACCAGTGCAAAATCAGAACAATCATGACTAGTCACTCTCCTCTGGTGGTTTGGTTGAAAAGCTTCTCTACAAGCTTGGTCACAGCTGCACCTGAGCCTTGGGATGTGCACAAATCCCTTGGCTGTGCACAACACTGGGGGCCAGAACTCAGCCACAATCCACAGCTCATCCCTATAGCCCTGTGGAGATGAGGGAATAGCCTGGATGGACTGGAAATGAAGCCAGGCTGTCTGGTATCAGAGCCATCCTTGCTGTCAAAAAAGTACCAGCAAGGGAAGGGGGAGATCTACAGGGCTATGGAGAGTGGATGCACCAAGTGGGGCAGCTGGGGCTGGAGCTGGGGCAGAGCAGGGACTGGGTGGGGACTGGGCAGGGAGCCGGGGGACAGCGAGCCGGGGGACAGGGCTGCCTCCCACACAAGAGATCAATAAAGGCATCGCTTCCTGAGGCCCATCAGAGGAGGGGCTGGCGAGAAGGGAACAAATTCTGCCATTGCCTTTGTTTGGAATTAAGGACATCCTCTTGTGACAAGGGACATGCTACCCCTGGTGCCAGTCAAAAGGTTCAATAAAAGCTTTTGTTGAGGGAGACAACACTTGGAGTTAAAGGAGACCTTGCAGCAAGCACTTGTTTTTAATGTGGGATTAAGAATAATTCATAAGGTTGGAGTTCATTAAGACTGAGTTAGGCTGTCTGGATTTTGAGTTGAGCTGTAAATGCTTTAAAAAAGAAAGAAAACCAACCTTCCCCCCACCCCCCTCAAAGTGTGTATTGATATTAACAAAATATTGACATGCATTCTTTTTGTCCCCCTCCTTCACAGCCTTAACTAGTTAAGGCCAGCTAGAATTTTCTCTACAAGTAATAAGGGGGGAAAAATTTAGAAAGCTTATTAGGGAAACCTGCCATTTTTTAAAACAAGACACTAAATTCTTGCCAGAGTGTGGAAATTCAGGAGCTGGGAAATGAGACCTGTAGACTTCCAAGAAGGTGTCTCTGTCCAGCTAAAGTCTGATCCTATGGTGCAAGTGAATGAAGCACATTTTGGCCCACTAACCTTCAGATCTCTGGGGACTCAAAATCCTTAGTCAAAGCTTTTTATTGGATAAGAACATTTGTTTTAAGGTCAGAAAACTGAGTTCAGATATGATCCATTCAGTTAATAGTATGATCCATTCAGTTAATAGTTGGATATTGTATTTTCTTAATGAAATATGTTGTATTGTATTTAAGAAGGATATACCCCAAACATTTGTGCAACTGTTTGCCTATAAAAAGGCAATTTTTAGTACATGGCTGAATTTGGAAAGTTGGATGGCAATATGATTAATGAATTTTTTGCTTTTACAGTTAATTTTTTTTGAAAACTGTCAGAACTTTAAATTCATTATTGCTGTAGTGTTGCAAGGGTTGTAAATTTTATTTCACCAGAATTTTTTTTGGGGGGGGTAGGAATTGTTTTTTGAGATGTTGCATTTCCCAGTGTGATTTGGGAATTAGTCATGATTCCAGGAAAAAAGCTTTTGTTTTGCTGTTTCAGGAGGAGAAGAAATCATTTCTCCCCTGCACATACCTCATGGAGAATTTCAAAAGGACTGCAGTATTCAGAAATGGTCCTTTTAATTTTATAATCCCAATATAGAGTCCCTTCCAGCAACAGAAAACACAGTAGCCCATGGAAAACAGCACATTTATCAACAAGACATCCCCAGTGGGGTTCCAATAACTGAGAACAACCCCTCCTCCCGCTATCATTCATTTTTATATGGAGAAGGGGGAAGCCAGTCCTCAGGATCGTTGTGATTCCATGCACAAATTGGAGCTTTATTCTTTAACCAAAAATAAAGGGGGAGAGGGAAAGCTTGAATATTGGGAAAGCTGGGGTTCTCTTTAACTAATTAAAGAGCAATTTCTGAGCTGATTCTTGCTATACAGTCCCCTTGGCATGGTATGGAAGAAAGACAGAAGCTGGAGAAGTTTTAAACAATCTAGAACGTGCCTTTTCCACTCTGGATAATGTAAGGATGCTTTTCCTTTTCCATTCTCTCCTTCAACCTTTAAGAAAAAACTTCAGGCTATAAAAGATTTAAATCATGGAATCAGACCCTTGGTCACCTGAAGAGAAAGAGCAAAGCCTTTCACCCAGTGATTAACAGTGATATTCATTTGCACTGCCATTTCCAAGGTCTGCATTCCCAGTCCTGCTTTCTTCTAAGACCTTTGTGCTTTTTATATGCCCCTTTCTGTTTTTTCCATTCCCCTCCTGATAATGAATTTTCAGAACATGTCGTCTCTAGGCTTGTCTTTCTCCTGTGACGCCAGGACTGGTACCAGAAAATAAAATCCTGGCTTATCTTTGCTACGCAGTTGGTGGAGAAGAGCAGCCAGGACAGGTTTTTCCTCCACATATAATATGTTTCATATATTATATGAAATTATTCCAGGTACACACTTTTATTCCTTTCCTAGCCTTTAAAATACATCATCCATCCAGATTTAAAACAAGTGTACAGCAAAACAGGCAAGAGAACAGTGATGGAATAAGGCACTGAGGCCAAAAAAAGGAAAAAAGACTTGTATGAAATAAGATGCTGAAGAGCAAAGGTCATGCAGGAAAGGTCTGACACACGAGTGGCTGATCTCTGAAGTGTCCTATTATGGAGACAGCTCAGAACTACTTGACACTAACAAGACAGGGCTTTGGAAAAGAGAGGAAATGCGTGTAACCCATTTTCATATTCCATAGCAAGAAATGTCCAATTCTGACCTGTCAGAGCAGGTGACCATGTATTTATGCTCCTTTTTGGGGAAGGAAGAAGAGCTGAAGGAGAGGACACCCCAGCAGAAGAAAAAAAGACCCTTATTCTGCTGTAAAACCCTGCAAAAAACCCCAACACAAGTGTGGTGAAACCTGCCTGCCATATATGTACAGCAAATGCAGATGTTGATGGGAGAACACAGAAAAGAGGTATAAATCAGAGACGCAGGGACACAAATGGAAATTCTGCAAGAAACAGGATATTTCTCCAGAATGCCAAGTCTCCTTTAGGTTGGGAAGCACCAGGCAGCTCTGCACTGTATCTAACCATAGATAATCACTGTTAGAAAAGTCATAGCCAGAAATATGCTCATGATCAGTGATCTGTAAGGAGCAGCCAAACACATCTAGAACGAGCGCAGGATTTTCCCTCGGGGAGCCGGTTTGGCTTTTTCTACTTAAAATACCTTAACAATTGCTCGCAAGCACCGATCTCGTACTTACTTTAAATAATTCAGCTAAGACCATCTCTCCATAGGCGAGTTAATCCCAAATGCGAGGCGGGCGAGGGGGCCGGACCTGGGAGCAGGCTGGCAGGAGCGGCGGAGCTGCGGGCAGGAGCTGCGAGCGCGGCGCTGTCAGCGGCGCTCCCCCTCCGCCCGCCTGGGAAAATGGCCAGTTTATGAATGGGAGGGCAGAGGCCGCTGCTGCGCACGCGCGGCCGCCCGACTGTATGAATGGGTGGGCACCGCGGCGGCACCGCGCATGCTCCGCTGCCTTTTATGAATGGGGGCTGGAGGGGAGCGCGGATGCGGCTCCCGGTTTTTTTTTTTTTTGTGTAAGCGTGTTTTCTTTTCTTCCCCCTTTTTTTTTTTTATGAATGAAGGGCAGCAGCAGCTGCGCATGCACCGCGCCCCCCGCCCGGGGCTGCAGGTACGGCGGGGATGGGGGCACCACGCTCCCGGCAGCCGGGGGGGCACTGCCGAGCATCCCACCGCACCCCTCTCCGGGGAGCAGCCTTGAGGGTCTCCCCGGCCCCTTGGGCAGCCCTGGCCCTTCGGGCACCCCCAGCCTTCCCAGCTGCCCCCCGGGAGCGGGGCGAGGGGCGGCAGCTCGGACATCCCTCCTCGCCGGGAGCCGGGGCCGTCCCGCACTCGTGCGGCCGCGGGGGGACAGGGGCGCGTTAGGCTGGAGGATCTGGCGATCCCCCGATTCGAGGTGTGCGACCGCGAATGAGAGGATGGGAATGATTCTCCTTCAGCGCTCGGCTTCGTTTCCCGATTTGAGACCTGCGGTTCGCTCCTTTCGCTGCAGCATCGTCACACGCCCCAGTCCATCCCCTGTGCCTTGCGGCTTGTGGCAGTATCTAGGTGAAAACGCAAGCACAAGCCCCAGCTGCGTGTTGTATGTGCAACCTGTAGGTTTATTTTATGGCTCTTGTCTATTGAGATGGAGAGGAGGGGGCTTAGAGCTGTGCAGGTCACACAAAAGCACCGAAAGCCAGAAGCTGGTTCTGTTTCATGGACGTGAGGCCATTTATGTGCTGGTCCCAGCTTTGCCCATGTTTAGCTTTTTGTACGTCCTGTTGGACCTCACCCCAGCGCTCTGCAGGCGGTGGGAGGCAGGTCCTCGGGGCCGGATTTTCAAGTGATCCTTAGCAAACCAGTGCTATTTGGTCGCTCCATGGTGAGCTCCCCTGAATACCCTGCCCGAGGCGTGTGCCGAGATCTCCGAAATGTCTTTACGTGCTCCAGTTCCGATCAGCAAACCGGGATCTCAGTTCCCAGCTGGCGCGGAAGCAGCTGCAGGTGGGGCCTCGGGGCGTGCAGTCCCCCAGGATCCTCAGAGACAGGTTGCTTTACACTGAAAATGCATTAATGATGCATTTATAATATATTTGAAGAGTCATCTGCAGAGTACAAACCAAGGCCCTGCTCATTTCCTGCCATATTTCTGGCATGTATATTTAAAACCTTGCACGACACTGAAAAAATATCTATGATTTTTTTTTTTTGTGCTCCTATGAACAATGTATGTTACTGCAGATACAAAACAAGGAAGATTTCTTTCTGCAGGAGAGATTTCTCCCTACAAGAGTGTGTGCTTTAAGGCTGGTCATTTAGTTATGTGTCTGTCTCTATGAGGGCAGAGACGTTTCTGAGTGGGAGCTGTGTTATGGGTCATGGGCAAATACAATTTAACAAGGAAGGCACAGAAGATGGAGACTCTCCGAAGAGCAGCTTTTCCAGAGTAGTACATAAAATATTACTAGCCTTCAAATCTACCAGACAGGTGGAAAATAAAATAGAATATGGCTGGTAAAAGTGTTGCTTTGTTACTGGTTGTGTTCTTTGCAATGAAGCTCTGCTAGAAGAGCAGGCAAGCATAGAAACTGGAGGACTTTGATTTTGGAAATTGGTAAATAAATATATAATGCAAGGAAATGCAGTTTGCAAAAAGCTTATATAGAGGAAAAAAAAAATTAAAAAATAGCATCTCGCTGCATTTAGTGCTGGAAACCACCTCATATCTGAGAAAATCCAATTCCTGAGGACAAAAAAATCTTGTACCCCATCATTTTACACCACTGGCATAGGATAAATTCTGCACCTTGGTCTGAGTGCTGCCAGTGTGCAGTAACGTTGCAGCAGTGGGAGAGTCAAGTGTCTCTGAATTAAAGGCTTTTATCTCTGAATGCTGAGTTCTGTATTTCAGGGCCACATGCACAATACACGGGGGGGGGGAAGTCCTTTGTTGCAGTACACTGAGCATCTCCCCATGAGACCTGTCCGCCTGTGTGGCGATGGCAAACGGCTCGGTGGTAGCGGGGAAGGCTGACGCTGTAATTACACAGCAGCCCCAGGCACAGCCCAGCCAGACCCTGCCCTCCTGACAAAACCCCCAGCAATAAAACTGAAAAGAGGAAATCAAAATTATTATTCATGTGTGGAGGGACGAGAAGGAAGTGGGGTCTGGCTGTATGGTTCTTGGGAGATAAAGCTCGGAATATTGCTGGTGTTGCTGCAGATTGATGAAACCTTTTAAAGCATGGAATTACGAGATTGTAATTCTTGGAGTTAATTCACTTCTTCCTTCTCCCTCTATCCTTAACACATATTTAAAACATATTTGATTAATTTCCCCCTGTGGACAGAGGTTTGTCTTGCTAGATCTTACTCTGGTTGCTACACTTGGGCATACAGGGCTGCTCTGGATTTGGAATTGCGTGTGGATTCCTCCAATTCCGGTTTGTACCAGCGGGCCTGGGTTTGGGTCTGGGTCAGGATTCTCATGCTGAGCTGTGGGTCACTGAAGCAGAAGCCCAGCGTGAGGGTAGTGGAGTCTTCTGGCTCCTCTGACTTTCCTCTGCAAACAGGAGGAGCTGGAGATGGCTGTGCTGCTGTGAGGGGAGGGCTGGTGTCTCCTCACCTCTGCTGCCCACCTGGTGCTCTGCTCTGCTTTCCAAATCTCCCCATTCTTCCGTGAAAAGAAGATTGTGCCTGTGGGGAGGGGACTGTCCTTATAACAAGGGCTCTGTGGCTGATGGAGTGCCAGGGAGGAGTGTTATCTTTGTGGGATTCTGGAAGCTGAGACTCAAAGAGAAATAACCACTTATCCTGGGACATGTAATATACTTATACATGTTGGCAGCACTGGTGATACCCAACTCTGCACTCCTTTCTTGTGCAGGAAATGAATTGCTCACTCATTTCATGCACATTTAAACCCTGAAATGGCTGTAGATTTTTCAACATGATTTCTTCACTGGGATGAATTGTGGTGCTGCCATACTTGTATTTCCTCTTAAGTTCTATAGTTTTGTTCTTGTGTATCTGTGAAAAAGCCTGAGTGGCCTGGGAGAGCTGGGTCTGCATAAGTGCCTGGCAGACACCGGCAGCCACTCCTGGGCTCCCCTCGGAGCAGCTCACGTTGGAACGTGGTGCTCCAGATCTGGCTGTGTGAGTGTGGGCTGGCAGAGCTCCAGGCAGGGCGTGTGTGTCTTGGCCCAAAGCTGGCGGTTTAAGGAAATGCATGGTTCCTAATCTGCCATCAGAAAAAAGCAAATATGCAGGCAATTTAGGAAAGTGAAAGTGCAACCCCCTGGGGAACAAAGTAACTCCAGCTTTGGAGGCGTTTTGAATGTGTAGCCATGTTCTGTCTTAAATCTTTGGCCACTTGGCATTTTACTATCTTTAAGCTGGATCAAGAGCAGATGTGTAGACTTTATCTGCTGAGGTTTTCATGTTCCTCCAAATCCTTTCTGGCTGGCGTTGGGAGGCTTACGGTAAGTCTCTGTGGAAGCAGCACTCCTATGTGAGGAAGTAGCTAATTCCCTGTCTCAATTGATACTGCATATGGAATTTTCTAATTTGCTGGCAGTGGGTGCAAGTTATTATGGAAAAGCTAGTTTGTAACCTTGGAACCAAAGGATGCCCATATGGGTGGTTTTGCCCTCTCTTGGTGATACAAGCAGGAGAGCTTTTCCCTTCTCATTATTTCCTTAATCATTTCTTTGTAAATTATAGGATTGGAAACCGTAGGTTATAATTTCCTATTAACAATGAAAAAACAGAGAGTTTCATTTTTTTATCACCTAACTCTTAGAAATAGTTGATAAAACCTGGAAAGCTGAATGTTTATCTCTTAATCCACTGACTCAATATGCACCTTGCATGGAAATGCATTGCTGCAAAATCCATCTGGGGCTGCATCACATATTCCTGATGTGTTTAATGCTTGTTATGCCTCTAGCCATAGGCAGAGTGGGAAAGATTATCCTACTGATAACCTATTGATGTATTGTGCCAAATATTTGTCATACATAAGTCAGATAAATTGTTTGGATGTTGCTATAGGAATTCTCCTCCTCTTGTGCATTGCTACCAGCAGTTTCTGTGCTGGTCTGTCATGCTTGGAGAGAAATAAGAGGAGGTTGGTGTGGAATGACAAAAATGATGGGAAAACCGCCGTTGGTGGTGGTATTGTGGGCTCTTGGTTGCAGCTTAAATTGGGTCTGTGCTGAGATCCAAGCAGAAATCTTGTACTACAAAAGAAATGCCAAACAGAAAACAGAAGTGCCTCTTTAGCTGTGTAGACATTGGGATTGGTGCAGCTCTCACAGGCTGTGTGTGAGCTTGTAAGATCAGTGGAACCTGGGAGGATGGGAAATGATTGAGCCTTTTGCTCCCTCAGGAGATGCCATTTCTCATGAGCTTCCTTCTGGATTGCATCCCCTGGTCTCTGTGGGAAGTAAGACAGAAGCCCCCCCAAAAAGATAGATGTCATAGCAGACCTGTATTTCTGTTGGGTAGAGGGGAGTGCTGGGCTCATCTGCACAGCAATACATCATGGAAGTGTTCCTGAGCTTTATCTTGCTGCTTTGAAATGCCCTGGCACATAGCAGGGGCCTCTCCTCCACAGGCAGGCTCCCTGCCACAGGGCAGAGCATCCCCTCTTGTTATGAAATCACCTCATAAACTCTGTAAACTGCCCTGGGGGTGACTAAGAGCCGTTATCTCTGTTCCAAATGAAGCTACCGCAGCCGTCCGCTTCTGCGGCACAGATGAAAGGTCTGGGCTTCCTCCTCTCTTATCAGGCACCTGTTCTTGTATCCAGACATTACTCACATCCTTGGAGTCACATCTTGTTTTGCATAATTAACACCAACTGTTTCATTTCCTTCTCTCCCTTGCAGTTCTGCTCTGTAGCCTTACCTGGCTATGGAGACATTCAGTATTATTCTGAGTTTTAACACAAGGAATGGAAACTGGCTTCAGCTTTGGGAGCATCGGCTCAGGGAAGATGTGAACATTTTAGTCAGGTATAAGGGATGGTCTTTAGTCTTAACCTGGTCCTGCAGCCCCAGCCTGTGGTGGAAAATGCTGTACCAATTCCTTATGAGTGGCGTAAAAAACCTGAAGCAAACCTAAACAAATGTCTGTGCAGCAAAGTTGGAGTCAAAAATTGCTAAAGCATAGGATGCCAGAATGGCTTGGGTTGGAAGGGGCCTTAAAACTCATTCCAATCCCTTCCATGGACAGGGACACCTTTCACTAGACCAGGTTGCTCCAAGCCCTATCCAGCCTGGCCTTGAACATATAAGGTATGTAAGGAGTTTTTTTGAGGGTTTGGCTGTTATACTTTATTTTTTACAAATATATCTGACTTGTCTGGCAACTTCGACTCCACCTGAGTGCACCACCTTTTGCTCTTGATTTTTGGAGTTTTGCTGGTTTGAAGATGTTTTCTGATTGATGTTTGCTGTGTGGTGGCTGTGCCTTTGTCTCAAAATCTGAACTCAGTATATCAGAGCAATTTGCCATTCACTGGCATAAAAATATCCATTGAGATAAATGCAAATTCTGCAGCTGGTACCTGACCAGGGTACGAATTTTGTACTGGCTGCTCTGTGGAACTCTGGTTAGCACAAATCCTCAGGGCAGAGAGCAGGTACAGCCTGGTTGCAATGCATGAGCAGGATTCTGAGGCTGCTGTGCTCCTTCCTGCTGTCCAGCTGGCAGAACAACAGGGCTTCTTATCAGGAAGAGCCTCTAAATGTGAGATATGGATTTTCCCATTGCAGGCTCCAATTCTGAAACTGGACCTCCTGCTCGATCTTGGAAGGGCTGTGGGTTATTTTCCAACCTACACAACTCAGCCTCTTGATAGTAGAGCAGTGGGGAAATATTTCAACTGTTTCTAATTGACTAGATCATCTCAAGGACCATAAATTGTGAATGTCTATTTTTTTTTCTGAATATTTATTTACGGTTCAGGTCAATAGTCTCCAGAAACACAATTCTGCTTACAAATGAAATTCCTGGGCTGCATTCCCAGGCATTCCCATGTGACTCAAGCATTTTTAGCAACTAAGTGAACAAATGCAAACATATTTTCAGGGCAGGGGAAATGTTGCTATACACATTCTCTTAAGAGTGCTTGGGAGTCCTGGCCCCAGATGTGGTGAGGAAAAGGTCCCCTCTGTGGAGCATCCTGTGTCTGGGGACCCTGGCAGGTCTGCCGGGGCAGCTTGGCCATCCTGCAGATCCATAGTGCAAATGGAATGATTCCTCTGTCCCATGTCCCCACTGCACGTGTGGAGCTTTATGGGGATGCAGGAGCTCTATGAACAGGGGGATGATGGGCAGCCCAAACCTGCTCTCCCATAGCCCAGTCTGTGAGTGCTCAGCCCTGAAAGTTTTAACAAATCTACTCCTGAAATACCCTGAATTGTGAAAACCTGCTTCACTCTTGTCCCTTTTGTCACCACCCCTTTCAGCCAATCTGCCCAGCTGCTGCCAGATGTGGCCAATGGCCTCAATGGAGGCAGGGGGTCCCCTGGCAGGGCACAGCCTGTCTCTGCTGGGCCTGACACAGCTGGGAATTGTCTCTCCTGATGGATTTATGGGGTTGGGATAGGTGTACATCTGTTTTTTAAATGCCAAGGAAGAACTGATGCCACCAGCTGGCACCTGCTGGCTCAGTGCTCTCAGCACCCAATCGCTTCACCTGTGACTAAGAAATGAATTTTCATATGGAGGAAATGGTGTTCCCTGGGAAACAAAGCAACATTATGGAAAAGTCCTGACCTTAAAAGTCATGGTGAGTGACCATGCAGCAGTGCTTCATGGGCCTGTTGAGTTTTCATTGCTACAGCAGGCCAGTCTGAGCCTGAAAATTCTGAGTATTTGGATTGTTCTCACTTCTCCAGTCCATGAAGAGAGCTACAAATTATTGACAGCAGCCTGAAAAAATGCCGCATGCTTTCCTGAAACCCTTGCTAATACCCAGACACATTTTGAATACAAATCCCTCTAATTCCTTCCTAAAAAGCTACATAACTTTTTGCTGCAAGGCTCCATGATGTAATTAATGAGTAGCAAAGCAAACACTTCAATATCAATTGGGTTTTTTGCACATTTATTGAAGTGATTAAAAGCACACAGCATATTCATCTTTATTTTGGCGGGAATAAGGTCTATACCTTCTACCTGATATAGGCAGGGCTGCTGATCACAAACAGACATGCTGAACTAATGTATCAGCATAAAATCTCAAATAAGTTACTGTTTTATTATTGTTTTTCTCTCTTCTGTAGAATCAAGATTTACCTGAAAACAAACTACATCAAAACAATCTCTAAGGTCTCTTCAGTTAAGTAATCTGTTGTCAGCTTTAAAATATTTTTTGTGACCAATTAGTTTTGATTTGTTGGGTAAAATGTTGGGGCTGTTTCTTTAAAAAGAGCTGAAGTCCTACAATACAAATTGATAAATCACTAGAGGTGACAGCCAGATCTCCCAGGCACTGGGAATGTCTCTTTCCTCTTGCATTTCTGGTCTAAAGTTTATGAAACTTGGAGCAAAAAGGCACATATTTAATCCCAGCATAGCTGCTGCAATAGTTAATGGTATTCCTATGCAGTAATTTCTGTTATTTCTGAGGTTAAGGTTTAAAATGCAAAGACTTCACCGAGATGTTGTCTGTGCTGTGGGTAGTAGGGGTTGTGCTGGTGGAAAACAATTGGGTTGGTTTTCTTTTTTAATACTGTAAAATTTTTCAGTATTGTAGCTCTTCACTGGTTCCCCAGGAGTGATGATGATTAATGAAATGTATTTTAAAACCAGGGCTCCTTGGGGCCCTGCAGCATCGCCATGGTTTGTGTGACTCCTGTTTCCAGCCCCAAGCACTCCTTTTTAACTCGTTTTGGTTTTAGGAGTGACGTGTCTCTGTAATGCATTTAACAAAGGAAAAAGGTGAAATGTAACATTTCATTCATGGTTTGTAACTGCTGAAATAAGTTGAAAGTGAAAATATTCCTCCAAGTTAAAGTTCCTTCAGGAAAGTACCGTTTCTTGAGGAACTTGTGCAAGTTTGTTCCTAATTAAGCTTTGATGTGATCGTTCCAGTGGGTTGATGGTGTGTGTTCCCCCAGACATTGCCCTGATGGATGTAGGTGAGGGGGATCTCTCTCTCCCTGCAGGATCAGCTCTGATCCCCCCGTTTTTCCATCCCTCATGTGTTTGCTCCTCCATGGGGAATGGCAGTAGAACAAATCAACCCAGCCCTTCCCTCTTTGAAGTATTGCTGGGTATTACAGAGTCACATAATTGTATATAATTACCATATTCTAACACTTAAATATTTTCCTGACTAATTTCCTCCTGTCTCTGCTTTGAAAATACCCAGATTATATCCATTAAAAACTTACAGACTGGAAAATTTATGATTTCAAAGGAAAATTTTTTTTGCACTTAAACCCCACTTTTCTTTGTGGCCTTAACCTGTTGCCTTTGACAAAATTACTGGGGTTTAGTGCTCTGTTGTGGTTTATTTTTTTCTTTAAAAACCCCACCAGCCCACAGCATCCTCATGCTGTATATCAGGATGTTATGACAGCTCTGCTGGGCCAAGTCCAACAGTCGATGCTCTGTCAAAATACCCATAATTTCCTGTAGTTTTGCCTAATTAATGGTGCAGTAATGTGGAAACTTAGAACAGCACCAGAAGGAAAAGTAAATGTAAATGATTTGCCTTTAATGGATCTCAAAAGCTTTTTTGCTTCGTTTGTTACTTATGAGCTCTTTATTGGGCACCTTCTTGTTCTTCCTTTCTGCTGTTCCTGATTCTCTTCAGAGTTTTTCTTTATTCCTACAAGTCAGTGACTTATGAATGTCAGGGATTTGCAGCATGAAGATGAACAGCCCAACACCTTTCAGGTGATGGATTTCCTCAGCCCAGTAATTAGGCTGGCTGCTGATGAACAAAAGCAGATAATATTTGAAATGAATGAGAGTTTGCTTTTCAACGATCTGTTTTTCTGTCCTTGTAGAGGGCAGGCGGGGAAGCACCACATCAGTGCTGGGGTTTGGCAGGAGGATTCAGGCTCAGGACCCTGGTGGTGCTGGGAGAAGCCCCAGTACAATGGGGAGATGTATGGGAAGCCCTTCTGAAAGCTGGTGCCATGTGGGGGTAGGATGTGGTTTGCTTTGTGTTGCTTTGTCCAAGCAAACTGTTCAGTATTTGAATGCAGCGTTGACTTTGAGGTACTGAAAGGCCAAAACACAGGACTGGAGTGAAGGGTGATGGTAGCTTGGGGCTTGCTGCATCCCCTCTCTGCAGGGTGCAGGTTCTTCTCAGACCTTCCCAGCAATGGCATGTCCCAGCCAGCCCTGAACATCCCTGTTGGAGCTGGGTTGCCTTCTTCCTGTTCTCCTTGCCACACACTCTTGGTTGTCAGGATTGTCCCACACCTTGAAGTCTGTGTCCTCTGCTTCACTTAGCAGTGTTACATGTTGTTCATTTGATGGCATCCTTTGTTTCTATCCCTCCTTATCTTTCTACTCTTTGAGCAGAATGTCGGTGGTTTGGGTAAAGCATTTCCAGAACTTCTGCTGGAGCGGGGAGGTGAAGTGAGTCTTGGGAGCCATCAGAAAAATGGGCATGGAGTGACAGGACAAGGGGAATTGATTCACATTGACAGAGGACAGGGTTAGATGAGATGCTGGGATCGAATTCTTCCCTGTGAGGGTGGTAAGGCCCTGGCACAGGTTGCCCAGAGAAGCTGTGACTGCTTCATCCCTGGAAGTGTCCAAGGCCAGGTTGGATGGGGCTTGGAGCAACCTGGGATAGTGGAAGGTGTTCCTACCCATGGCAGGAGGTAGAGCAAGATGGACTTTAACATCCTTCCCAGTCCAAACTGTTCTGTGATTGAGCAGGATTTAATTGATTAAGAAAAGGCCTGTGTAGTCCCCAAGTCACAAATGGTTCCTCATCCAGGTTCCCTGCAGGGCCCTGCTGGCACCAACAGGAGCCTCTACCCTCCCCAAGGTCAAGGGCACCAGCTCTGCTGCTGAGTGTGCCAAGACTTGGGAGGATGCAGAGACGAGCGAGTGGAGTTTGCTGATCCTGTTTTACGGTGTTTTGGTTAGCTTAAAAATATTTTGTTGTGAGAAACTCCAGATGGATGTGAATGTTTCAGGGGTGGAGGGAACAAGTGAAGGGAGAAAGTTAGTCATCATCCTGGCAGGCAAGAGCCAGTGAGGACAAGCACTGAATGATGCACAGGGCAAAAATAGCCCGAGTTCCAAATGTAATGGGATGTGACGGTCGAGTTCCTCTGAGGGAAAATACTCTGAAGTCCTTGTGCACGTCTTCACAGCGTCTTGGTGCACAGTGCAGTGTAGGGGCATTTCTTATCTGTGGGACAAGCAGCAAATGGCTGGGAAATGGGAAACTAGACGGGATAAACTGGTGTAAAATTATGTAACAGCTTATTGGTCCAGAGTTTCAGGAATTGTGGGATTTTTGTTGTAATTCAATCTAAACCCCCACTTTTTTAGTTCTAAAACAAAGTCCTCTGTCCACCTAATGGATGCTAATGCTTTCCAAGACCTTTGAGTTATGTCTGGTATCCTTTGAAAGGGCTAAGTTAGAATAGAAAAGTTATTTGTAAAAATTTAGACCTGTTTATTCATTGACTTTGGGGAATTTCTTTTCACTAAAACATTTGTTCAAAGAGAGTTGAGATTTCACCTCAAAATTTGTCTCAGTTATCAAAGCAATTAGAAACAGAATGGATGAATTCTCAAAATGACTCTGAATTCTCATAATCAAATCAAATCTTGGCCCCCAGAATTGTCAGGAATGTTAAATTCCCATGGTTTATCTGTGAATTGATATCCCTGACAGGAGTTGGCAGCTGAAGGTGCAGGGAACCCTCAACATTTTTTGTCATATGTAGACAAATTCAATGATACGAATAGTAAAATAATGTGAATTTCTCCTGCTGAAAAGGATATTTTTGAGGACATTTTAGGCAGGAGGCCCTGGTCCAGCTGCTCTGGACTCAGCTGAAGGCCTCTGAGGTTGGAAGCTCTGAAGGGTGTGGGGAAGGTTTTGCTGTTGCTCTTTAGCAATTGATAGTGAGATTTGTAGAGCAGTGAAACCAGAGGTAGAATGAAACCCACCACCTCTCCTGGTTTTTGCATCCTGCACAGGACCTTACCACACAACCACATCTCTTTAGGGGGATGTCTCTGTTCCTATTCTATCCCAGGCTCTCCGATAAAGCCCAAAGTAACTTTAGCATCTTTGACAAGTCAGTTTTGCTTTGCCCAGCAGGAATCCAGGAAGATTGTTTAAGAATAACCCTAAGGAGAGGCTGTCCAGCACATGTGTATGCTCTGCTAATCCTACAGTGTGTCTGTGTTAGTGACGGAATTTCTTTTTTTACTCTATATTTGATTATCTTTGTGCTTTTAAACAGAAAGTATTTAATGTCAGTGCTGCAGTATCCCCAGAGTGCTCAGTGTTTTGGTGGTTGGATATTTGTGATCGGCGTGTTCCGGACGTGGCTTATCCCCATTTAAGGTTTTCATGCCTCAGGGATTGGATCGACTTTTTTAATGGAACAGTGTGTATCTCCAGTGGAAGTGTTTTTGTTTTCAAAGTCAAACAGCACATTGTGGACACATGGAAGTGTGTGGCTTTCAAAAAACCAACCACTATTTATGGATGCTCAAAGAGCTGGCGTCGGCCAGTTTGGGGTATTTTTAGCAGCAGAGAGTTGACCGTTTGATATGAAGGGATTAAGGTTTGATGAACTGGAGGCTGGAGATTTCAATTTCAGGTGTTTTTGGGTTTTTTTTGGAGATGGAAAAGCCCTGGATTATTAAGGTACTGTCTCTCTAGCCCAGGAATAGCAAGTTAAAGTGTCCCAGGAGAAATTAGGATCTCAGGCTACTCAGACAGGCTCAAGCTATTGCATGGTAAGCTGATCCTAAGCTTGATCTTAGCCTAAAACAAAGTCAAGTCTTAGTCTTTCACCTTGTCATTCACCTGTGGGCTATGAAAGAGGACTGTTGTGGTTGAAAATTTGTCTAATAAAAAGTACTTTTATTAAAATAAAATAATAATGTTAAATAATGCTATCATCATTTTAAAGAGAATGTGTGCCAACATGGTTTCTTCATCTACTTCTCTCTCGAGGAGATGCTCACACTCCCAATTCACATGTTACTGTTCGTAGGCATGTAAGTAGTCAGAGCATGACAGTCAGAGCTGGGATTTAATGTATGCACAGGTTAAATTAATCTGTAATTTTTAGGAGGGCAGTGAATTAGTGTCAGAAGATGTGAAGTCAATTTTCTATGTGCTGTTGTGCTCCAGTTCCAGGACAACGTGTTAGTCCTGTGTGAGCTGCTGAGAGCACAACGCCGTGTGTGACAATGGGATTCCTGTACAAGCAGTGCCGGGTTCCTCACACAAAAAAAATGCAGCAAGGAATTTTTAGCACGTTGTCATGCAGCACTCTCTGTTTCCTGGCTTCTACATTCAAGCTGTGTAATAATATTTATATACAAATGCTGACTGTGATTTTCCACCCCGGAAAAAGGAGATGTCATTTAGAAGGGCCGTGCGTGATGTAAGGCAGAGATTTGACTCGCATATGGTGTGGGCGTGTATTTTAATTGTTTGAAAAGAGATCATTTAAAAAAATATAATGTTCTTGCTACATAAGCACATTCTCCTGAAGTAAAGGTCATTTTGCTCTTTAGAAGTTGCTTTTGGAAAGGAGGGGAGGGTCTTGCTGTTGTCTTTCCCCTTTCCTACCTTTTGAAACTCCCTGAAGAACTTTAAGTCATTCACTGTCAGGCCGAGGCAGCTCTTAGACCATGTTTAAGCTGGGATCCAGTGGCAGGGGAGCTGCAGTCATGCCTGAAAGTACATTGGCACATGGAAGATAATTTTTGCCCCTAAAGAGCCATGCCGTCTATTCCATCTCCCCAGAACTGACACCTGTGTCCTACAAACACACAGAATGGTTTTCCTGTGTCAAGGCTCACACTGAGTCTCTTAAGCTTTTCTGGACCTGGGATTTATAAACAGTTCCAAGGCAAAATCACTGCTTTTTGGCTCCAGCCAAAGGAACTGTTCATCTTGCCAGTACATTTCTAATCCTGGTGTCCTGGAGCCTTAGTTTTCATGTGGAAATCTCTGCTCCTAACAGGCTCTTAGTGGACTGGACTCACAGAAAACAATGACCTGCTGAGCTGAGATGTGTACGTTCATCTGATCCACACTTGACCAAAGAAGGTTGGATTACAGCTTTGTTTTATCCTGCTACAGTGACAGAGTCCAGATGTGAGGATCCTAAATCTTCAGTGTTCCTGGTTTTCTCTTTCATAAACCTTTTAAAGCCAGGGTTGTTGTTCTGGCTCCTGATCTAGCAGGGTCCTACACCTCTGTGACTCCTTAGTAACAGAGTCATTGGGCTATAGATGTACCTATGCCAAATTGCATTTCTAGATAAACTCTTTGTTCAAAACAAATCAGAGGAGTCCAGAGAATTACTGGGTATTGGAATAAACAGTGGGTGGCATAAAACTCATCTGCCAACGTATTGTAAGAGACTGCCATGGGAAAGATATTGCAGCTACAGTTTGGTCAGCAATCATTGCATTAGTTTTTTTGTATCTTGCTGGACACCGATTCCTTTTGAAACGGTATTTATGAAAGAAAAAAGTAGGAATAGTTTTATGTGCCGCCAAGTTAAATATATGTTAAGAGAAATACTCATCTGGATGCACATCCCAGAAGTTCTTTTTAGGAGATTTGGGTCAAAAGCTGCTCTTTGGTGTGGGGATGGATTGTGCTCTCAGCAGAGTCTGTCATAGCAAAGCCAGGCCTGCCCAGGCAAGGTCTAGGGCTTTGCCAGGCTGAGAACTCCTTGGTGGCTGTGGTACCTGCTGTGGCAGGTTATGTGCTCCTGTTCACGTTGGGATCCATATTCCATGACCAGAGATGTGTGTTCATGAGCCACTGTCTGTGCAGTGCCCAAGGTCCCTGGGCATCAGGGGAGTAACCTGGTGTTAAGCAACTCTCCTACTGGCATTAGTAAGGATGTATTTTAGTGACTGCCAGCACAGAGTCAGCTTCTGTCTATTGCTCGAGCTGTGTTCCCCTGCTTTGTGCAGCTGAGAGCTGAGGGGAGCTGCACAGAGCTTTCTACAGGGAGCAGAATGGAGCATGAAGGGATGTATTCCCTTCCAGTTGGAATGAGCTTTATCTTGAGGTGGGTGTTTTTGGCCGAAGCAACAGCGGCCAGGAGGTGGATCCTGGCTTTGCACAGGCAGAGTAACAAGGCTTTAAAACCCTGGGCTGGACAGGACAGTGAGAGCCAGCATTTCCTCCCCTAAAGCATTCAAAAGCAGTTTTAAATCGGATTAGGATTTAACAAACACTTCATGGTTTACTCTCTGCAGGGAGGATCAAAGCCCAGGGAAGACTCTTCAGCTGTTTGCTTTTCCTTTATGTAGAAACTTCTTTCTGGCTGATGTAAAAACCCCACTAAATACAATAAAAAAAATCCCTTCTCAGAAAAGCAAATTACTTGATCACAGCCTAAAATAAGGTGCTCATTATCTGCTGACTTTTTTTTTTTCATTTGCTGATTTACTGAGCTCCCATTCAGAGGTGGTGTGGGAAGCAAGTCTTCATTCCCTGCTCCAGCTGAACTGGTCCTGGGAGATCCCAAAGCTGGAACATGGATTTACTTTAACATGTTCTTGTCATCACGGTGCCTGGAGAAAAAAAGGGTTCAGAATTTAGTCTATTGAATAACACCACAGTGTGGTGTCTGTGGAGCAAGGACTGCTGCAGTGCTGCACAGGCTGTGTAGGGACTTTCCTTTGCTATTTGGTGGAAATGTTTTTAAAATTCTAGAGGATTGTGTGCATATCCCTGTTCTAGATGACCAGGGCTTTATCCTGCTGGGGGGAAACTCGAACCTAAGCAGCATGGTTTAAAAAGATAGTCATAATGGAAGATGAAAAATAGTTTTGTGGCTCAACTAGAGCATGTGTCTAGCCCTCTGACTTCTTCCTGCCGTCATGACATAGATTTGTCTGAAAGAAATCACCTTGGCAACTCAAATATGTAGATGCGGTGCTTGGGGACTTCAGTTTAGCGATGGTTAACCGTTGGACTTGATGATCTTCGAGGTACTTTTCAACCTAAATGATTCCATGATTCCATGGCATCTCACAGACCTGCACCCCGGGGTGCTGAGCCAACGATGCCCATGATTTATCTGTAGGCTAATGCCTGTTTTCTCCTCCCCATGTAATGTGGTTTAGCTCAGAAAGGGAACTAAATGCAGAATGAGGATTAAACTGTGTAAGCCTGATGGATGTTTTGTAGGTGATGCTTTGCAGAAAATCATTACTTTGAAATGTTGGAATAGAAAAGAACATTTTTCAGGCTTTTCAGACATAACATGTTGTGGCAAAGAGGCTTGGAACAGATGTACTCATAGTTTATTCCATTTATCATATTAAAAATAAAGAAAAGATGATTTCAGCTCATTTACTGCTTTATTAGTTCAAATAAACAGCTTTTCTAATCAATGTGTATGGCAAACACAATGCTTTCAAAATTGGCAGTGGTGGTTCCAAAATTAATGAGACTGCCCTTGTTTATTGTCTGTAACAAGTCAGACAGTCGATACATTGGTCTAATCCATCCGTTATTTTATGTTCATTTTCGCATACAAAAAATTATAATCTTATTTTAAAGTTTTAAATCATTTGAGGGTTATTTTTGCTTCCCCATCCTTTTGAGAAAGCACAGCTAGAAATGAAGAGGGCTGCACAGGAAATGGACATGAGGCAGGAGGCTCAACTACATCTAGGGGAGTCTTTTGCTCTTATTTATCTAGAGGTATTTATTGATTTTTACTTCCTTTCCAAAAACACTGGTTTAATTTATGAGGTGATGCAAGAGTCTGGGAGAATAATTTTACCTATAAGAGCACAGAATTGTCCAACCAATTGCCCAGAAAAAGAGGAAAGATATGCTGATCTACCCCTGCAGATGTTTCTCATCTGGAATACAGACCAATTCCAGCCATTTATTTTTTTGATTACTGTTTATTTTGATGGTTTATTACGCTGCCACTACCAGGAAGGAAACAGTGCACAGAAATCTAGCAAGATACTATTTCTACTTTGGTAATATTTATTCAATAACAAGTTGGGCTTTAACCCCTTTCTACTCCTTTTCTTTGTATGATTGTGAGCCCTCTATTCCATCCTTCACTGTGAACAATAAAACATGCTGATGAGACAAGGGCTGATGCCCATCATGGTTGTTATTAAAGTACCTGAAATTTTATACAGACATTAGTGTTCATTTCCAGAGTGTAACTAATAGGGACCTGTTGGCGTTTTTTGCCACCTAGTGCTTCTGTCCCTGCATTACTGTGGAGGGTTGTGTGTGTGAGAAGTGAGGAACCATATGCAGCTCCTCAGCCAAATGCCTGTTGGATTTGTCAGTGGAGTTTCCTTGCATGAGTGGAATGAACTCAAACTTTCCGTGTTTTGCTCTAGAGCCACCAAGGGCTGTGGCAAACTTTGTGTGTGCTGAGAGGGTTGAAGCATTTTGAGAGGGCACCTCTTGCTTCTGGAGTCATTGTGGGCTGGATTTTTGAACCTGGAGAATCCTCCTTCATGGAAGATGCTGAGCTTGCTGATGTTTTGTGTGTTTGATAGGGCGGTGCATGTTCCCATTGTGGACAGTTTCAGATCTTTTAGCTGGGCCCACAGAGCACCTTTGTCCTCTGGGTTGGCAGCCAGTGATGCTCCAACACATCTAAGCTATAGTTCCACATGATTAAAAATGGCTGGAAAAATAAATACAGGCAGAGCCAACAAACCTGTGCCACTTTATCTCTCCATATGTCTACTGTAGCTGTTGGTGTGCCGCATCTACCTCATGTACTTGCGTTTACACCCACAGGTACATGTAATGTGTAATTTAGAGTGATGCTGAGCATTACAGCTTGAAATGCACAGAATTACACTTGTGTTCAACTGGGTGGTTGCAAGAGTCCTGGTTGGATTGGGGGGGGGGGGGGGGGTTGGTTCATACCAAGGGATGGTGCAGGACCCTCCTTTCCCTGCACAGGCTGTGCCTTGAGCAAACCTCGCAGTACAATGGAGCCGTTCTGCTCCAAAGGGGAGCAGGAAGGTGGGTGGATTAAGAAATATTTTATATTAGTGGGGTTTTTTTCCACTGAGCCATGTCACATTCAAGTCCCACCACTGCTTTATGGTTACTTGTCTGTCCCTCACTGTGAGCAGCAGAGCTGCTGTCTGTCTGTCTGTGTGTCCAAGGCAAGGCTCAGGGTCAGTGCTTGGCAATGCTCTGGATTGATGATGACTGTGGGATACAGCAGCACTGACAGACTCCTGCAGTGGGTAATATATTGCCTTTTGGTCTCTGGTGATGGCATCCAGACCTCCCAACCCTTCATAATCCACAAATGGAAAAGTGGCGCTTAAAATGAATTTATTCAGGTGGGAGCACTGTATAATATGAAAATAAGGCTTTTGCCTTGCTCCACCTACATTTGAGTGTCAATGAAAAGCTTTTTATTTGGTTTTAGAGCCAGACTTCCAGAAGTCAATGTGCCTTGTGGTCTGGAACCGCTGTGTTACAGGAGGCAGATCTTAATAGGGCATGGACAGCGAGGAAGGGATTGGAAGTGAACCTGCACAGAGAAAGACCAGAAAATGTTTGGGCATCTGATAGGAGAGTGTTTGCCTGGGGAAGGCTGAAAATGGGAGAGGAGTGATGGAAGAGATAAAACTCCAACTGAAATTTCTTTGGGACTAATAAGTAAGTCTTTTATTTGCATGCCATCATTTTTGCTCCCCACTTTACGCAGTGGGATCACCCAGTGTGCTCTGTCTGTTGCCTCCCTGCTGGGCAGCACAGGGGCATCAGCTGCTGGAGCTTTCAGCTCTGTTCAGCCCAAGGAGCTGCCTTCAGCAGCCTGAAGAGAAAGAAGAGAATGGAAAACCAACAGTGGCAGTGCAGGGAAGGCGAGCAGGCGCGGTTTTCCTATGACCGCTTATTTGATTTGACACTGTCCTTAAACACAAGGTCATTTACAGCCTGCCCGAGGGCTGCCAGACGAGGAAGTTACCTTGTGAAGGAAGGAACTAGCCCATGCTGTCTAAATATTGTCAATTGTGTGCTTGAATGGAGGCCACAGCTTGAGGAACCTCAATAGTAGCTCTTTGTGCCCTGGCTGCCTCCTGCCAAAGTACTTTCCATAATTAGGCGTAAAACATATTTACGTTCCTGTCGTCCTTGGTCCCGGACACACCTGTACGTGTGTGTGTGTGTGTACATGTATGAGGTGCAAGCATATATATTCCCATGCATTTAGAGTGTGTGTTCCTGCCTGGCGCTCATGGGAACAGCTACAGCAATCAATGGAGGTAACTGGAATGTGTGGGACAGTCAGGGGTTGTAACGGTGAGAGGAGAAGAAATGCATTGGATTTCTCTCTCTGCCAAGCAAGAGTATAATCCCCATATAGAGAGATACTGTATTTTGTCTGAATCAGAAAGTCTGGTCTGAATGCTCCCTTTTAAAAATTCATTGACGTTTGCATGGAAACCAGAAAAATGGGCTTAAGTCAAGAATGCAATAACCTCACTCAAAACTGCTCTCCATGGCAGGCACTCATCTGCTTACAGCCGTTCTGCTCACGGGAAGACAAATGGAGGAGTAAAATCCTGTATATGGCTGCATCACCAGCATATTTATGACACAGCCGTTGATGTACGACAGCTTTTCCATGCACGTTTCTCCCCTTCCCTCCCTGATAACTCGCAGCCAGACATTGATTAGTTCAGTTTGGGGGGAAAAAGAGTCGTGCAGGACAACTGGATACTTCAGCAAAGGGATTCCTGAAATGTGTCCAAGGGAGAACTGAGTGGTCACGTGGCGCTGGCTCTGTGCCTGCTTCCAGCTGCCGAGTTTCATTAGGAGACAGCCAAAATACATTAATTAGTCTTCTAACATAACTTCCCTGTGCAGGCAGTGCTATGGCTTTCACAGCACGGGGGCATAGGAGATGATCTGTACAATGTGTGAATGATGACCATGACGTAATCCCTGTGTCAAGATGTGTCCCCATCCTGAGGGTCCCAGTTGCCCACCTTGGTGGTGGGATCATGCTGAAGGGACAGGGGCAGTGAAGGCAGCCTTGTCTATGTTTGGTCTTTCCCAAAGTTTAGTGTGGCTCCAGATCTAGAACTCTTTCCAATTTGTTTTCTAGAGAAGTTTACAGTGAGGTGAGGATGGGTCTTGTCTTCCAAGTAACAAGGAATAGGACAAGAGCAGGAAGCCCCAAGTTGTGCCAGGGAAGGTTTAGTTTTGATATTAGGAAAAAATTCTTCACCAAAAGGTTTGTCAAGCATTGGATCTGGCTGCCCAGGGAAGTGGAATAGTCACACATTAGAAGACATGTAGATGTGGCACCTGGGGACATGGGTTAGTCGTGGCTTTGGTAGTGCTGGGGGAACGATTTGAATTAGTGGTCTGAGATCTCTTCCAACCTGAATAATTCTGTGATTTCCTCCTCTATGGTTCTATCTCTACATGAAGTCTCCCCTGACAGATCTTCCCAACAATGACTTCAGACAAATACCCTACATTTTTGTTCTTACCTGTAGGGTAGTCAGAAGAGACATCCACAAATGAACCAGGGTAATCCCTTCTACTCTTGCAAAACTGTGTGTAATAATTCTGCAAAAATTCAAGGAAAAAGTCGTGCTCAGTCTAATCATGAGTTTACTTTTTCTCCGGATGCTTTCTGAGCTCTCAGGCACTTAATGGAAACACCAGTGCTCACACTTGGAGGGCAGGCTGGAAAGTTTGCGTGGGCTTGTGCATGTGCCAAGGAGTCAATTTTTGTCCGTCAGAAGCCTCTTTCCATTATGCTTTTGTCAGACTTTGCCTCTGCAAAGGGGAGTTTGAACTTTCCATGTCAAAGTTCAAACTACAAATGCTACCCAAGACCTCTCATCAGACTAACACTGCTGCCCTTTGAGGGAAATGTCTGTTAGTTGGGATTTTTCATTCTTTCCTCCCTCAGTGTTCACCATTTCGGATGCAGGCTCATGCTTCTGCTCTCTTTAACAGCCTGTTTTTCCTCTAACCACTTCCAGCTCCAAAACCTCTCCTCATCTTCTCAATGTAAATACACTTTAGCTTGCCCAGCACAGGCTGGGGAGACAGTAGTGACCTTCAGCTGAAAGCAGAGCATTTCAATTTGACCTAGTTTGCTGCAGAGTGGGTTTGGCTGTGGCCAGGCAGCTCTCTCCTCCCTGCTCTCCTCTTGATGAAGTTTCCTGGGAAGCCTCAGGTACAACATGGAGCAGATGCCCCATGTGAATGGGTGAGCAGGGCTTAAGGATGATGAAAACCTCAGGGCTGAGTTTTGGGTGCTGTTTGGGTAGCCTGATGCAGGGAGGATTAGCTCTGGATTTCTCCATAGTGCCAGGTTTTATATTTGCAGCTTTAGACATTTGAATATGTCTTTAAAAAGTCTACCATAGGCCCTTCACTACATACTCCTTTTTCATTTACTACCTTTTTTTTTTTTTCGGTTGCTTTTCTCAAGGCTGCTTGTGTGAAGGGAGCAGCTGTGGGAGGCACCAGGCTGCTGTGGTGCTTCCCAAGGCTACTTGGCTGCACCAGGAAGAGCCATGGTTGTTTTGTTAGATCTTCCTTGCGCTCTATAAGATCTTCTGGGCAGTGCAGCTATTGCTTTGCTTGGATGTTTATAAGAGGGGTTAGCCTTTCTTCTGAACTTTTCAAGAGGACAATCTTAAGTGTGGAAGGGCTGTAATCCCATAAATCTCCTTCTCCTTTGAGTGTATTTGTGTGTCTTTGTGTATATATATATATATATGTATATATATATGTATATATATAGTCATCTCTGTATATATATAAATATATATACATAATAGCAGCCTGAGAGTATGTAAAGGGACTCCAAGAGAGCTGACCTTTAGGCAACAGCCTGAAATGACAGGACAAAAGGAGAATGGCTTTGAATTGAAAAAGTGCAGGTTTAGATTATATATTAGGAAGAAAATCTTGACTGTGAGGGTTGGCAGGCCCTGGCACAGGTTACCCAGAGAAGCTGTGACTGCCCCATCCCTAAAAGTGTTCAAGTCGAGGGTGGACAGGGCTTGGAGCAACCTGGTCTAGTGGAAGGTGTCCCTGCCCATGGCAGGGGGTGGAACTGTATAATCTTTAAGGTCCCTTCCGACTTAAAGTGTTCTGTGTTTCTATGATTCTAGGAGTATATTAAATGGGGATAATTTAATAACTGCACACTAGAATTGCTTAGGCCTTTAGATTTGCTGTTTTCTGCAGTACTGGTTTCTCAGGAGCACTGTGGGGTGGCTCCTCTGGAAGTATAATTGTCTTTTGTTAGAGGACATGTGTCTTTAAAATGAAGTTCTCTCCTTATCTCAAGTACAAAGTACAAAATTCCCAGGTTGGAAGCAAGTTAGAATTTCCTGTTCCAGCTGCATCTGCATTCAGTCTCAGGAGAAGGTACTTGGCTGTAATTTAAAGAAAAAAGAATAGACATTGATATTGCAGGTAAAAAAAAGCAACTGAGAAAAAATATCCTTTCAAAAGACCCTTAAGAAATTTTTAGGATAATTTTCACTTATATCTGAATCATTCCTACCACTGGTCAACCATTAAAAATAGCAAAACCAACCCCAACCCCACATCCTTGTTGATAAATGCCATGGACTTGCTTGTAGCTTATCTAATGCCTGAACATCTGTTTCTCCCTTGCCGAGAGGTTCTCTTGGATGAGTTAATGCAATTCCCTATGCAAAGGTTAAATAAAGTTGAGAGGCTCTGACTGGTGGCGTTGTGCCATGAAGGCCTGTGTTGCAAAACCAAATTCACTGTGGAAATGTCCAGTTTGAATTCAGAAAGACATTCAGGAGGGGAAAAAGTCATCCAGCCTAAGCTTGGGCTGCGGTGAGGCTGGACTCGATGATCTTAGAGGGCATTTCCAACCTTAATGATTCTATGATTCTGATATTTCTAGATATTCCAATATGGAAAATTTGCTTTGGAATATACAGTTTTTTTCTGAGTCTGAAAAGCTGATGCTGAGCTCTGCATCTGCTTCCTTCTGCCTGGGCAGCATCGTTGTCTTCCCATGGGATGGACTTGGAAGCTGAATGCCTATTCTTGGTGATCATGTAGTATGTGTGCACAGCATTATTTATACTTTTTTGATTATTTAACAACATTTTGCATGTTTGACAGCAGGGCCTTTTATGACTGGAACAGCTGGAGATGGGAAGGGCTGCTGTGTGATTTCAACACCGAGTTCTGGAGCTGCTGGGCTGATCCCTGGGTGTTGGGTGGCAGATAATGCTCTGTGTGGCTGTTCCCATGGGGATATCACACGCACACGTGCAGAACAGTAATATACCTGTACCCTTGTGGTGATATCGGGATGGCCTTAGGGATGAAGGATTCCAAGCCAGCTACCCCTCTCCTTCATTCCCATCACTTCACTCTTGAGCTTTGCCAGCCCATGGTGCCCTCGAAGGAGCAGGTAGGGTGTAACCACACCAGATCCCTGTAGCCCAGAAGCCAACATGGGGATGTGCCTGTGTCCCTGAGCTGTTGCTAAACCCCATGTCCACACTTATACTCTTCTGCCCTTTCCTTTCCATCTCAGCTTTCCACTCCTCTGGCTCCACATCCTGCAGGGCCGCACTTCACATGCAGTAGCAGGAGCATCAAAGAGGAGATCCTGAATAAACCCACTGCTTTATGACATCTCTTCAAAGTGCCTCTTTAAAAGTTCAAAGGACATGAGGGAAAGGGGGGAATCAAAATCAAAGGAAGATTGGGGGGAGGGAAATTAAAGCCTCAGAGGAACTTTATGGTGCGTTTTCTGTAACACTTTCAATGCCAAATTCACAAGTGTTCCAAGCACCGGCTCTTCTCTTGCCAGCAGATTGCCTGATGCACCAGTTTCAGGACAGCTCAGCAGCTCCTGGTAGCTTCTGCCCCTCACACAGGTACAGGGCACCACAATTTCACTATTTCATTCATTTTTTAATAAGACTTCCTGGTTTTAAGACCAAAACTTCTACTGCCTCCAGCCCAAGGGGGAGATCCTTGTTCTGTACAGCTGGAAGTCTTGGGGCTGACAGCAGAGCTCACCTTTAATGAAAGGAATTCTTTCCAGGAATGCATTTCACTCTCCTCTCTTACTGTCTTTTACTGCAGGACCATTATTTTCTCTGTGTTTGGGAAATTTCCATTACTGTTCAGGAAAAGGGACTTTTCCCAAGTAAAGGCTGTGAGCTCTGACTCGAAGCAAGACAAGAGAAGCGAAGGCTCTGTGTGATCACCTCAGGTACCATCTAGAGACTGAGTTTTACTTATGAAGACAGGGAAGAAATGCAGATAACTGAGGTATATACATCTTACTTTTTCATTTAGCTCTCATAATTTTCTTCTTCTCAGTGTCTATTTTTAAACATTGTAGGAAAAAAAGTGATGTATGAGGCAAAGTAAAGAAATCAGGCTGGTTTTGACCCAGGATCAAACCCTCTTTATTTCTAGGCATGTGCCCAGTGAGGGGAGCTGGAACCCCACTCCTGCTGTGCAGAGCAGAGTGGGGCAGGGCTGACTCTGGAAAGGGCAGGGATGTACATTGCTAAATGGCTTTGCCAGTTTGTGTTACAATTTTAGGAACTTTCAGGCATGTGTGTTTGAATGGAAAGACTGAGAAGACAAATGAAATGTCTGAGAAAAGAAAGTGGGTCTTGGTGGAGGGCGGGAAAGCTCCTGCTCGGGGGAGCTGTAGAGAGTTTCCTCAGGGCTCCTTGAGCTATGGAGGAACAGCCTGTGGATCCGGCTTGGTGCTCCCCATGTTTAAACCATCAGCCAACAAATGCATTTCCTCCATAGAGGTGACTGTTTCTTCATCCCACTGCTTTTCCAGAGTCCACAGAGCCAACACGTGTGTGTTCCTGCAGCAGCACTCAGTCCTCTTCCTGCCCAGGTAAGCTCACCTACACAACATGCTTTTCCCACAGCTGTTTCCAGGGCTGCTGCTTGGAGAATGGCAGAAAACTGTTTCTGAATTCCCTTCTCATTAATTCTTGTTTTTAATATACCAAACTGCACACCTTGCACTGTGTGCTCTGCTTTAGGCAGGCATCCAAAAATAGTCCACAGTGGTGCATATATGGGAGATAAAACTGAGTGTGTGCTGGGCTGTGGTGGAGGTATCATGCTGTCGTGTGTGGGTGGTGGTCTGGAGAACAACTACTGCCAAGAAACAAATTAAATTGCTTGTTTTTCAACCAGGGAAGTACCAGTTTCACTAAATAACACTGAAAAGGACACCTCAAGGTGAAATTCAGTAAGTGTTTAATATATGTGAGCAAAAAGATAGTTTTATTCATTGGTAAGGGGGAATTTTAGGCATGTGGAGTAACTAATCAGATTGGAACTTGCCTTGGAGACTGGGGCTGAGACCTGTAAGGTTTGTTTACAGGAGGGGATTTGCATCGAAGCAAGACCCTTTAATATAAGCTCTTTATATTAATTGGTTTGAAGCAGGTCTGTCGCAATGAACAGATGGCTTTATTTCCCTCACGGTCCTCCTGGCCACGTGGGGGGATTTCCTTTCCAAACATGCCGTCTGCAGTGGGGACAGGCACACAAAGTCACCTCTTGTGCCGTGCCAGGGCCGGGGCATAGTGGGACTGTCCTGGCAGTGCCTGGTGGGCAGCGCGGGGTAAGGAACCCCATGGGCTTATCAACACCATGGCTGCTGTCTCAGCATCCCATAATAGCACGATTGTTAAAGGATGTGACAGTGTTTAGGAGGTCATTAATGGCTTCCCATGGGAACTGTGAGCTTAGTGATTTCCATCCATCCACCTCACCCAGAGTCCAGAAATAGAAAGGGGATTCTTGTGTTCCCCTGAGTCTTGCTCAGCCACGGCTCCACCGGCAGTGACACAGGCTGCTGTGGGAATGCTCCTGGTGCTTGGATGCTGTTCCTGCTGGGGGGAAGAGCAGTGAGTCAGCAGAGCTAAAGACGTCTATGCATGATGTCAGTGCTTCCTCCCAGCTCTGGGACATGCAGTTCCTCTCTGCTGTCACTGCTGGTGATACCTTACATGGGGCGCTTGGGTTGTAGGGCAAAGCTATTTGCTCTTGGAGCAGTAGCCCTTGGAGCACTTCCATGGCATTCCAGCAGGTCCACATCCTTCCTGTTCTGAAGGCCCCAGAGCTGGATGCAGCACTCCAGATGAGGTCTCACAAGAGTGGAATAGAGGGTGGAAACACCTCCCTTGACCTGCTGCCCACCCTTCTTTTGATGCAGCCCAGGACACAATTAGCTTTCAAGTAACAAAAGTTTCAGTGCTCAATGGCAGCTCAGTGGGGCTTTCACAAACCTGGAAGGTGCATGAGATGTTAATTGGATAGACTTGGAGTGCTCCCTGTTGCAGGTGGGCTGCAGCGTGGCCTCAGTCTGTGCTGGGTCTTATTTTATTTTATTATTGTGAGTGTTGCTATGAGATGATTCCCCCTGGAAGCTTCTAGACCTACACAGATGCAAACTGGTGTAGAAGGGATGGAGACTGCCTGAAGCTCAAATGGCAAATGAAAATCTCAGCAAGTTGCACAGGCAGTCACAGAAAATCAATGCTGGGCACAGGGTATGGCCATTTCTCAGGAAGAACCAGCACTGCCTCCTGTTTGAAATGTGCTTTCCTAATGAAACTGTTTTTCTGTGCTTTTCTTAGGCTGCAAATGGTTATGCAAATTCCTAAATATTTTCCTACTTCCCTTTTCGGATGTCTAACATTATGTATTATTTTCTGATACTTACCTAACCCGGGAAATCTGTTTTCCATCTCTTTTCAGCCAAGGTTTTCTTTTTAACCAGTCCTTCCCAGTATTTTCCTATAACACTTCTGGTTCGCTGAGTGAACTTTGCAGTGTGAGGGTAAATGAAAGTGAAAATGTATTGCTTGTCACACAGTCGCTGTTTAGAGAGGGTTTGGGGTTTTTTGTTCCCCTCTGGATTTGAAGAGGGAGATATAAATCATTGATTTAAAACCAGAGTAATTTAACAAGATTATAGGAGAGGGAAAATCCACTTCCTACCCAAAGTAACAGTCTCTTAGGTCTCTCCACCTACACAAGCCATATGCATCCTCCAAGCTGCCCGAGATCCTCTTTTGTGTTTTTCTGGCAGGACTGTGGTATAATAATTAAAGTCCATATGCAAAGCTTTCTCAGTGGGACTTCTAATTACTTTGTAATTGGTCAGAGAGCTACCATCTCTCAGCCCCCAGCCTCCCCTGCTGGGTTTGGAAAGTCCTAGACCTGGAGGGGTATTAAAGCTCAGAATCCCAGGTCAGAGGGATGTGATCAGGGACTGCCTTTTTGTGCCATCACCCTTTTTAAACAAACATGACTGTGCTTTTCTTTGCTAGGAGCAAAGCTCTGGGGTGGGGAGAGCTGTGGGATTTGTGCTGCAGTGGTGTGTGTGTGGGATGCTCTATCTGAAAAGCTCCTCACTGGTGTAGAGGGATGGAGGGAAGACTGTTGAAGGGAGTACTGATCCCTAGTTGGAATTGCTGGTTTCCAGTTGTTGAGAGCCTTTACTGTGACCCCTGGGTAGAGCACAGGATAACAAAACTCCTCACTTGGAGCACTGGAATGCCAAAATGTCAGGCATTGTTTGGTCTTGGTCACATCATCCAAATTTACTTGGTCTTTGCCATGATGGCCCCCCTTCTCCTGAGGGGTGGTGGCTCCCAGATTACACAGCACAGGAGGCAGAGGCTGCATCTGTGCAGATTGGTGTTTCTGGAGGCCAAATACCAAGTGCCCTCGAAACAGGTACAGCAAGGATTATCAGCAGCACAGCTACACCTGGGCAGGTACTGCAGGAGACACTATCAAACTAATACACATCCTGTTCTTGTTATTCCCATTCTTGTTGGGAGTCAGGAGTCTTGCCAGGCACAGGGATTGGAGTCAACAGATATTTTAATAGATGTAGCAACCCACATGTAATCCTTTGATTCTGGGATCTGGAACTCAAAGCGCAGCTCTTGTAAAATAAACATGGGCGTCACTTTGGTTGTCAGTTCAGCAGGAACATGTCACAGAAAGAGGTGTCTTGGAGCCTTCCTAATTCCGACTGGCAGGACAGGCTTCCAGTAATGAATTTTCAATGTAACATTTTTCTAATTATAGCAAATAATTTTTACAAACATTTTCCTGGGAAGAGAGTCTGAAACCAGAGCCAAAAAGGAGAAGGCTGAGATTTAGGCAGTGCCTGAAAAAAAAAAAATTAAAAGTGGACTGTATGGTAGTTGGCTTTTATTATCAGGCCAACCTGTAAACTTCAAATGAATGGGTTCTAGTGAACTTCATTCCCATATGACCAGTTTGTGCAACTGAAAAATTGGAATGGATTAGAATGGTGCCATCAAGCCCAGCTCTTCCCTTCCCTCTCCCAGCATGGACCCAGGACTTCCCAGCTGCAGTGAGTGGGTGGCAGAGGGGCTATGGGCAGAGGTGACATCCAGCAGCTAATCATCAGCAACACTGATACAGCCTGAGCAGAACCTCATGTCCAATGGCCCCAGATGTGAATGATTTCATATTTAATCACCTCTCTAGATATTGCAGCAAACTTCTGTTCTTTTTCCACCACAGAGCCACCTTCAAATGCTCTTGGTTTTGGGGGAAACGAGTAATTGTTAGTCATCACGAAGAGAAGTGTAACCACCCATCCCTGGATGTCCCATGCTCTACAAATGTGAAGGCAGTGTGAGTTTGTGCTGATGGAGACTGTTTGGGTGCGGGCAGGCTCAGTGCTGCCTGCTTTCTTTTCCAGGAGAGATTCCCACTGGGAGTGCAGTGGCTGGTGGTACCATGCTGTTCATGGGCTTGCCTGTTGTCCCATGGCACTTGTGCTCAGCTAGGGAATTGAATTAGAAGTTAATCATGGAAAAATCCATAATACTTACATAGAGGTGGTGAGGGCTGTGTGTAACCAAGGGATAATCTTAATGCAAACCTGAATGTGGGTTATTGTTCATCGGGCTGGAGTTAGTTGATTATTTCTAAAACAAAAAAAGGGAAATAAAGCCACCCCCAGCCAAAAGCTCAAACTACAAACCTCATGGAGGGTCTTGTGACACTAACCCTGGGCAGTGCCACAGCAGGGTAGGAAGATGTGGTGTGGTGGATGGTTCTGGTCGAGTTGAGGGCTGTGCCGGGCAGTGGATGGTTCTGGTTGAGGGCTGTGCTTTGCAGTGTAGGTTATCAGCATCCCAAGAGCAAATCTGGGCTTGGGAAATCTTGGGGTAGAACAGGTGATGGGTGTTTTCTGGCATGGGCTTATTTGCTGGATGAGGGATTTGCGATAAAGCTGTCATGGGTGGTAGAAACTCATCTGGAAGCCCATCATGACAACAGGCTCTGGCAAACACCACGGCATCTCGCTGGGATGGCTCTTATTAAAGCACCTAAGGGTTAAAGATGGACGGTTTTCCTCCCCCACACCCCTCAGTAAAGGTAATTACCCACCATCTATTTAGCAGGGAAAGAATTTGCCATTGAGCAGATAGGGCCGGGCTTCACCAGAGCCCTTCAGCCGCCCAACAATATCGCATTACCGCGATTGCATAAAGAGCGCGAGCCATTTCCGCTGGCGGGGCCATAATGGAGGTATCTCTTTACAAAGCCCCCACTTCAGGCCAGCTGAATGCCTCCGCCGAGCCTCCGAAATCCCGCAGCCCTAATCCCTTTAGCAACAAAGATCTGTTTCTTTGCTTAGCATGAAGTAGACCTCAGAGGCCGGTGTGTGCCTTGGCCTGTAGGCCAAAAGCCTCCTGTTTACAATTTCCCTATTCCTGTTTTTAATGTTGTTCTGAGAGCAGCCACAAAGGGCCGGTTTTGTCCAGCAGGAACAAGGGAGCTATTAGAGAGGGACGGAGGAAGGAAGGAAGGGAGATCCAAAAGGAGCAGCCCAGGAGGGATTAGCATACACAGCTGTTCCCTCAGGGACAGGAGCTTTATGCTTTTTATAATTTCCCTCTCATTTACATTTTTTAATATCTGGTTTCCTTGTTTCCAGTCCCCCTTCCCCCCACGTCTCCAGGACCATCTGCCCATTTTATTGGATTTTTTTGTTGTTTTTCAGGCGGGTGCATCCAGCCCAGAGTGTTCACTGGCTCCAGCTTAAATCCTGCAATCCCTATCAACCATGGGTTGGCTCACTTAAAGCCCTCTCCCTTGCCTTGCCTGTCTTCTCCTGTGACCCTCCATCCAGTGCTATCACCTCTCCCTGGCATGGTGGGAAGCAACACTGAGCATCCCTGGAACAGGATGCCCAAGGCGGAAGGTTTTCATCCCTGAATGCACATTGTTCTTGGCTCTGCCAAGACCAGGGGGGAGAATAGCTGAGCTGTTTGCAATATTGTTTCATAGACTGCTCAAAAGCAGCGTCTGTTTTCCAGAAGTGCAATGAAACATTTATGAGTATGGGACATCGTGCAGCTCCGGAGCTCTGCAGGGGACAAGGGACGATTGCTTTTTTATGTCCACCACATCCCAACTTATGTGGGCTGTTGGCAAAGGAATTAGTAGGACATGTATATCTAATTTTCATTCCCCTCTTCCACGGTGGTGATCCCCCAGGTACCCTGGTTTGTGAGGGTGAGAGGAACCAGTACCCAGCTCTGGGATGTGCAGGGCAGGAGCTGGGTGAGGTGCTGCAATGCTCTGCTCTCCACCTTTGTTTGACTGGGATTTTGTCCCTCATGAGCTTTTTCTCTATTTCTGTAAGGTACATGAACCCTGCTAAATCTGTGGAGCTACAAAAATCCCTCAGGATGAGAGGAAAGGGGCTCAAATCACACCAGAAGGTTTAGATTGGATATTAGGAAAAAATCCTTCATGAAAAGGTTTGTCAAGCATTGGAACAGAGTGGTGCACTTACCATCCCTGAAGTATTCAAAAAACATGTGGATGTGGTACTTGAGGACATGGTGGGCATGGTGATGGTGCTGGGTTGATAGTTGGACTTGATTTTTGAGGTCTTTCCAACCTTAATGATTCCATGATCTATGATTTATACCAGCAAAGAAATAGGCAAAGCTGAATTCTAGGATTCTATGATTCTACACCTATGCTAATTCACATTAGCCATGTTAAATCTGGACATTTGTTGACAAGAAATGGATAACACCACAGGTTTTTCCTTCTGTGCTGAGGAGAGGTCGTGTATCTGCCTCGGTACTTGTACAGCTCCATTTGGTTATTTCCAGAGCCACAGCCTGTTTCTCATGTGGAAGTTACAGTAGGTCCTTCCAAATAATGACCCGTTCTTTTCCCAACACAGGATTGCTCCAAAGCCCATTAATGTAGCTAAAAATACATATTTTAGGCAATTGACACTCCAACCAGAATTGTACCTCAACTGTAGCTAAATGTGGGGATAAATCAGAATCTGAGTTTTACTGTGATGTCTCTGAATGTTTCACTGTATCTCCAGCATAAGGGATCCCATTGTACATATCAAGGATGTCTCAGCTTTTACGTGGTTTTGTCTACATTTCTCAGGATTTAATATTTGAGGTTCCTTCTAGGGATGTATCAAAGGAAAAGCTGGATTTGAACTCCATTCAGAAAGTTTTCACATATTCAGGATTACTTAGTGCCCATAGAAGTAATGTTTCTGTGGAAGATGTTTAATGAATCTCCTGGCACTGGGGTGTTTTGTCTCATTGAGCAGGAGCCTGGGCTGGGAATGGGACCTGAGCAGCAGAGCAGGGCTGTGGTTTAACATCCTCCCGACTCACCCGGGGACATCCAGCCTAAACCCTTCCTTCCTGCCCAAAGTGGAATTATCATTAACTTGTAACTAGTTTTCAAGAAGAACATTCTTTTTTGTAGGCTGTGGAGTTCTTCCAAGAATTTTTCAATTTTTACAAATGAAAATATAGGCTCAGCCAAATGCCAACAAAATGCAGTTGCTTTATACCAGCCAGCCCAGACACTGCACCACAGGCTCAGCACCAGGACCTCTAAACCAGCCTTTTTAGAACAAGCTGGGAGAACACTTTCTAAAAAGCCACAATTGCAGCTGCTCTCATTCCTTATAATATCCTTAGTGGAGAGGAACTTAAAAATAATTCTTAAGGAACTTAAGCTTCAACAGACCCCAGTAGACTTAGTTTATGTGCAGTGCAGGCTTCCTTCGTGGGATTAGAGACTCGGGATGGTGATTATAGTGTTGATGATAATGTACATTTTCTAAATCATTACTTGCTTAACAATAAAATAAAAGGAGTGAAGCCTTTGCTTCACTTTTCTCATGCAGATGAATGGATCAGCAATTTAGGTCCTTGTTTCTAAAAGCAGACGCACATTTCCATGTTGCCTCCATGTATTTATTAAACTAACAAGTTTAATACATATGTAAAATGCATTTGGACACTGTATTTCAAATCAATAGAATAATTTGAGTAATCAGCTTTGTAGATGCATAATTACATATTACTTCCTGGAATTTTTGTAATATTCTTTATTTATAATATTCTCATTTATAAGAACCTACTATTTAATTAAAACTGGCACTTGGGATCCAATTTCTTTAGGGTTTTGTGTATGGAAATCTGTGCTCTAACTTCTACATATTCATTAATATCTTGCAGCTTTCCTGACCCCACACCCATCCTCTGCTCCAAAACTGAGGATTGCCCCAAAGAGCAGGACTGTGGCCCTGTTGAACTCAAGAGATCAAACCAACATTAAATAGAATTTGTTTTAGTAGAACCAGAAAAGATTTTGCACCAACTCTGTCAGGACACTTTAATCTTGATTGAACAATATTTTTTCCATCTGTGAACTTTATGTTCTTAAATTAATTGCAGTAAATATGTTGGGGTGTGAGTAAGAATTGTCCTGCTGCTTCAGCTTCTTTAAGGTGGAAACCAGACACATTTCCCTTAAACTCATTGAATTTTGCTAGTTATTATGTTCCTCTTGTTACCCAGCCCTTTCTTTGGTATTCAAATTTGTCACCTTATAAAGTTGTGGTTCTGCTGAGACCCTCTAGTCCCTGACAGCAGCAGGATATTGAAAGATTTGAGCTGTGATCTCTGAGCAACCACAACCCCCTGCTCTAACCCCTTCATTTCCAGCCCAGATAAAGCTCTCTCAGCCCTACATTTCCTCCAGGTAAGAATTGATTTTCAAAAGATCTCATTTCTGACCACTCAGTATTTTTCTTCAGTTTATTTTGCCCCAGAAAGGGGCTACAAGGCTGGCCCTGGCTTGTCCTTTCCCATGGGATGGTCCCAGTGGGAGCTCCCAGCCCTCAGCTCCTCGGACCACTGCTTATGTGTAACCCGCCAGCCGTGGGGACAGGGATGTTGTTCCAGTGGGGAGGATGGAAACCACAGCTTTGCTCTCCCAGATGATGCCTGCTGGCCCCTTCAGTGCATTGTTCTGTGCTGGCAGGAACAAATTAGGGCTTGGTCTTTACTCCAGGAAATTCCATTTCTTCCCTAGATGGGGTACCGAGCTACATCAAGAGCCTTTCTGCTCCCACAGCAGTGGATCTCAACACCCATGAACAGAACTGGTGTCCTGGGGAGATTTTTTATTTTAGGACTGACTTGGGAAGCTTGTCCATAGAAAATGAATCAGTAATTAAATAATTAGTAATGTAATAATTTCCAGCTGAGTAGCTGGAACACCTCCATGCTCTGCCCAGGGTTTGAAAAGTTGATGGGGAAATGGGACATCAATCTATATCTTCTTTTATCCCTCTTAAAACTCTCCCTCAGTTTTTGGAAGCTATGGGCATTTGGGAGAAGATGCTGGTGGTGACTGTAGAATGAGGCTTCTCTGGTGTCCTGTGTCCTCAAGTGCAGTGTCTGCCTGAGCAGGACCAGGTTCTCCCAGTAAGGATGGGGGACCAGAGGTGCTGTGTCACTGGGCAACAGGGCCATAGAAGAGAGGCTTTCTCTTTTTGGTGTGTGTTTGCTGAGACAGCCTGGAGGAGAAAACAGAGCAGGGAATCAAATAGAAAATCTGGATGTTTGGTGGAGGAGGGAAAGCTGGAATAAAGGCAGCCTGGAAAACCATGGGGTGTTCTGTAGCCTGAGAGGGGAAAGGCGGGTGATATGGTGTGGAACAGTGCCAGGAGAACAGGAGGAGGCAGAGACCGTGGAAAGCAGCTGGGAAGAAGCCTTCTTTGCAGGAGGAAATGTTATTATTAGTGCTCAGTTTCCTGAACAAAAGATTCTTGTCTATTTAAATACTTCAGCTTCACGGAGCTGCAGTTCTCCAGACACAATAAAATTTGCTTTTTCTCCTCCCTATCATTGTCATTTTCTGCTTGCAGCAGGTGGTTAAGGCTCCTGTGCTGTGGAGGAAGTCATTGCAGGCTGCTGTGTGGGCTTGCTTTGGTCTGGAAACAGAGAGGGCAAGCCCTGGGGATGGCACGTTTGTCCCTTGTGTCCCGTTGCATCTGCCCTTGGAGATGCTGCTCTTTCACACCAGTGCACATGCTGCTGCTTTAGAGACTGTTACCAGATTTGTATAAAATTGACAAAATGATGAAAATGCATTAAAAAATTAAACATTTAGATATAAACTCATCTTAAGAAACCTCTGGACCATTCCCAGGCTTCTTCAGACAACCACAGCAGGTTTTACGCACCAGCAGCAAGACACAGAACCTCACTAGTGCCACATATTCTCAACTAATGGCTAATTTGAATTATTCTTTTCATCCAGGGATATGCAAAGAACACACAGGGGATGGAGTTGCTGCTGTGTGAGAGAGACTCAGGTTCTGTGCCAGGATGTGCTCACAGCTTGTGCTAGAGCCATCCTTTAGTGAGGGAGGTGCTACCATGGTCCTGGTGTCTCCATGTGCTCTTCTTCGTGTGCTTCAGCAGGTCAGGCTGTTTTCAATAGAAGTTCCAGATAATTTCATGGGATAGGTGAAGAATGCTTTTTCTATCTGTCTTGAAATGTTAAAATCTGATACAATAGTGTGGAATTACTTTGTAGACTCCTGATTTTTTTTCCTATATTCAGGTAGCTTAATACCACCTTTATCCCTATAATGATAGAAATGTAACTTTTATTCCATAAAACAGTAGGAGATGTTTCATTCTGCTCACTTCCTGATTATAATTGTTCCTTGTTCTAAGCCCTGCAAGACTTTGAGAAGTCAGCCTTCCTGAATATATGACAAATATAAATATATCAGAGAATCATAGCATATCCGTAGTTGGAAGGGACCCACAAGGGTCATTGAGTCCAAGTCCTGGACTTGATATAAATATAAAGTTACACTGAAGTTACTACAAAAGTGCAGATGTACTCAGTGCAGTCTGACAGTGCTGCAGTGGGACTCGTGGCTGTCACAAAGGACACACAGGATGTACAGCTGCTAAACTGCTAAAAGCACGTCCTGTCCATCTCAGTGGGGAGGGTTTCTGCGTTGGGATTTTGGAAAACTGTATAATTCACTTGTGGAGAATGAATAAATGAGGCCAATCTACAGTTGTGCCAGTTAGATACATTTTTTAATCAGAGAGCTTTGAAAGACAGCAACAGTCATTCTTTGAATGCTGAGTATGTGAGGATGAGCTGTCAGTGCTAAGGTAATTTTCTCAGGGTAGCTAAAGCCCCAGCTGAATGTGGCCTCCAGCCTCATCCAGTGACATGTCAGCCCTAGCAATTAATACTTTTACTTCACAGAGCTTGCACAGTTCTGTGCTGGACTCGTGCTTCTGCAACAGCCTCCATCCAGCACTGCCCCCAGCCCTGAAGAGCTCTGAGCATGGTGGTGCTGCTCCCCTCGCCCTGGGGCTCCAACCAGGACTGACATCCTCTCTCCTGTGAGGATGAGTGAATAACTCTGCCTCCTTCTTTCTGCAGTCCCAGCTCTGCCAAGAGGTAGGGAAGGAGTGCCTTTTGACCATAGGAGCAAGTTCTGTGAGTGCTGAGATGATTTGGGACATGAACTAGCTGCTGTTGTGGCTGATGGCAGGGCTGGGAAGCAGAGGAGTGTTCAGGCTGTCAGCAGATCCCTGCCTTCCCTCTGGCTGAGAGCACAGGAGCTCTCAATTTCTGGCCAAGGAATGCCGCCCCCAGGCCCTTATCTCTCAGGAAAGCACAGTGGTGAGATGTTCTGTGCAGCTTTGTAATTCTCCTGACATTCATCAGGCAGAGCTCTGGCACGCTCTGGCTTTGCTCCCTTTACAGCTGAGCTTGCGTGGCTGGAGCTACGTGTATGTGGAATTGCCTGGGTGAGCCTCTGTCCCTCAGCTGGGGAGGTGGCAGCTGCCTGGGGCAAGGACAGGCATTCAAGGACTCCTTCCAGGTTGTTCAGCTGTGGATAAAAACAGGTGACAGCCTCAGTATAGCCGAGAACGTGTCCAGCAGCAGGAGAAGTGACCAGATGAGTGGAAGAACTCATGCCAGATCTTGCCCATAGTAGTAGAAGTCCAGGGGTTACAGGACTTTGTTTGGCCTCCAGACCAGCTCTGCCTCTCACAGCTCTGGGGCAGCTGGTGGCCGTGGGGACAGCAGTGGCTCCCGGGTGACTGTGGAGTGCGTGCTGACCCTGGAGATGTGCTGAACTGCTCAAGCAAATCATCCTAAAATAGTCTTCATATGTGATGCAGAGGAACCCAAGCAAAATACAGAGCCCAGCCAAACCCAAATTTATGCTTGTGGTTACTGAAGCTTGTGAGATCAATTTTTTGTTTACTTAAAACTGATTTCAAAGAGTTTGGGTTTTTTCTTTTAATTCTTTTTCCTGATCCTTGGGTTGGGGCATGGTCATGGCACTGCTTCAGCTGAACATCCTGCTGACATCATCACAGAGGTGCTCTGTCCCAAAATTCACAGAATTAAGGCCCTGGTGAGGTGGAGGAGCACAGGGTCTGTGATCACTGCTTGACTGGCATATCCCAATAATCACACAGAGAGATCACCCACCTGAGAGATTCTTGTTTTCATGAAAACCTGTAAAAGTAGATCTCAGACAAGCTTTTTTCTATTTCTAACTTCTGAAAAGATTAAAGCTATCAAGTGTTAAAAGCACCAGTTCAGCTAAAAAAAAAAAGCCAAGAAACAAAAGGAACTCCAAAGCCCTCAGAGCCTCTGTGGAGCTGGCAGAAGCCAGAGCACAATAATAGCAACACTGGCTGATTCCATCTCCCCTGTCATCCCACATGTTGAGTTTACCCCAGCGGGACAGGAAAGCCTAGAAAGTCCAAACTGCCATATTTCAGGACAAACCATATAGAAAATAAACACATGAGATAAATAAAGCACTGTCAGGAAGGATGACCTGATGTGATGCTGGTCACAGTGCCCTGGATCCTGATGCTGGGGACGATACCCAGCCTGGCCAGGGCAGGGAAGTGAAGGAAGCACCTACCTATTTTATTTTTTTCAGGAATCCCTGGCTGTGTGTCCCCTGTTTCAGCAGAGAATTCTTGCACTCTCAGCGTTTGAACTGGCTGAATCCCTGCAGGGGCAGAGCCAGCAGTTCTGTTGCTGGCCAGGACCCATCGTCCCCTCAGCAGTGATGTGGTGAGTGCACCCCAGTGTCAAGCCCAGATGGAGTTGTTCCCCAAGCAGATTCCTTCCTCTGGGTCCTTTTATTTATTCTTTTATTCTTATTTTCAACACTTACTGATTTGCAGATTTGTCAGCATTACGGGTGGCATCCCAGTGGCAGTTTGTGTTGGCCCTGCAGGGCTGCTTGGGGTTCCTGTGCCCTGAGGGGGACAACAACTCTGTGGGGATGGGGCCAGAAGGCAGAAACTGTGAGGAAAGGAGAGACTGGGCTGGGGACTCAGCACTGGCAGCTTGATGAAGGAAAATTGAATTTGCATTTGTGAATGGAAATGGCTTTGGGGGAAAAAATCCTAGAGAGAATGGGGTGGCCAGTGCTGCTGCTGTCGCATCGTCTGTCCCTGCAGAACCTCACTGCTCATGACCGGGGTTATTGTGCTGCCTAATTGCTTTTGGATGGTGTTCAGGCAGCAAAGTGGGGCAGCAGCAACTCTCCAGGCTGGTTTAACTCTTCTGCAGTGTGTAATTTCTGGTTGGTTACATGGGGAGGTGACCTGGGAGACTGGGTGGTCAGCACTGGGGCTGGAGCCAAGGGGTGTGGGAGCTGTGGCAGTGCCAGACAGCAGGACCTTAGGAATGGACAGAAGATAAGTAAGCAATGAGTGCAACCAGAAAAAGGATTTTACTAAAAGAGAAGGAAGTTAAAACCTGCAGTTCAGTGGGGAAGAAGAGGTGACTTCGAAGGGTTTGGGGAGCAGGATGGTCCATGAATCTGCAGTGTGCACACTGGCACTCATCCCATGGGCATAGAATGAATTAATGTGTCAGAAGTGTTCGGAGGGAAGGAGGTCTGTTACAGAACCCCAGCCCTGAGCAGGCTGGGGGAGCACAGGGCATTTAAGAGCTGTGGGACCTCCCTTTGCTCCGTGGTGGAGACAGTGTTAATCGCTTGGGCTTAGCAGCGTGCAGTGGATGCCGGGGAGGAACAGGAGGCCTGTTAAACAGGAGGAAATGGTTTGCTGTCTAGATAGGCTTAACACAATATAAACTACATGGTGCTCACAAAAAGTTAAAGCCTGAAGTGGTGAAGGAGCTGGAGTCACCCAGCACAGCAGTGCGGGTGTGAATGGGGTGAGGGGTTTCCTCACAGTGTTGGCTGGAGCTAATGCCGAAGCACAGTGTCCATGTGCCTTTTCCTTCAGACTAAAAGGCACCTGCAATGACAACTGTGAGGCAGTTGTGCTGCTCTTCCCTTCCCGCTACATTGTCACCATCCTTTTTTCCAGAACAAATTTGAGAATGGAAGGGAACCATCTAGAAAAGAGCCTGAGAACAGAGGTCCTGGGTGCCATCAGGTTCTGGCTCTGCCCAGCATGATCATCCAGGAGACATGTCCCTCCCTCTCTCCTTCCTTTTCTCCCTCCATCTTTACTCAGAGCTGTATGGCATGTGGGGTTCTTTAAGTGCATTTTCCCAGAGTGTTGATGTGGGCAGACACAGTAAGGGCAGGGTCTGCCTTCCTTATATATGCCCTTCACAAGTGTTTTCTTATTGTTTGACTAGAAAAAAAAATAGGAGGTTTTTGTGTTGGGCAAAACCTGTCCAGGCACTGAGAAAAGTTGATAAACAAGTATTTTAATTGTGATTCATTGTCCAGTGTCTTGTTTGAGAATCGCACCTTTGGCCAGGGTACATCTCACCAAAGATGCTGTGGTAGTGCCCCAAGCCTTCATCTTGGTTCTCGTTTAGTTTAGAAATGTAATTAAAGGAGGGTAAAAAAAGAATCAACAGAGTTACTGACTCTCCAAAAGTGAAGGGTTTGGGCCAGACTCCTGCTAGGAAAATAAACAGGATTTCTTTTTTTTGTTTCAAGTTCTTCCCATATATTGAATTTCCATGCTCAGTGACAAGTGGGATCTGCCCGAGTGAACAGCAATTGGATTCAGATGGCTTTGAGTTCCACTTGGATTTGCTTTGGAAAGCTGGAGCTGTCCTTGGAGGGCAGAGTTTGGACCTGAGCTTGAGGCCTTGTTCTTTAAAGAGCATAGACCCTGCAGTCTGAGTTATCAAGTTGTAACTTTTCATGGCTGTGCCTGGAAATGGTTTTCCTGCCCAGCAGTGCTGTGACAGAGCCCTTCCTGAATTAGTCCAGCATTTGCTAATCTGAGCCTAGAAATCCTTTTAATTGAGGCAGGTTGCAGAGGTCAGCTCTTTTGGCACATGTGGGTGCAGGTGCCCACTCACCCTCTTTCCCAGCTCCTCTTCTGCAAAAGGAGGAAACCCAGGTTGGGATAATTTCTGCAGAGAGCCAGTAAATTTGGGATGGTGGGGAGTGGTTTGAGCTCATCCCAAGTGTGCCCACCACCAAGATGCCCTGACATGGGGCTATGCTGGGAAGGGGAGAACCCTGGCAGTGGGGTGTGAGATGTTTTGGTGGTGGGAGATGTTTTGGTGGTCACCATGAGCACCAGGGTTCCTCTGGGCATCTCGCAGTGACAGCAGATGATCCCAGGGAAACTGCCTTAGGACCTGGGGGGATTGAAGATGCTCCATGCCTTGGGTGATAAATGAGTTGTGGCCCAGGCCCGGAAAGGATATGAGTGACAGAGGATTCATATCCCGGAAACGCTGTGGTGTAATGGCTTGGGAATTCAGCGGGATAAGTGCATTTGCATGTCCTGCTGCAGACAATCTGCTTAATGTGGGAAGCAGAGTTTCCTGTAGCACCAAGCCAGTGGGGAAGCGAAAACCCTGAGAGCCAGGAAGGGCTGGGGAGAATTAAGCAGGTAAACCCATTAGCAGTGACCACCTCTTTGTGTGGGGATTACACAAAGCTGCTGCTTTTGGATACTCAGTATCTCGGGAGGAGCGAGGGCTGTGAGCTGGGGCCTCTTCCCCCTCCTGAGGGGCTCGACCCTGGAGCTGGGATTAGCACTTGCCACAGGCCACCCTCACTAGCCAGAACTAATTGCTGCACGTGCTGAGAGAGAGCCCAACCTGCACGAACTGTGGCAATGCTGCGAGGTGGAGGTTTGGCAGACCTTGCTCTGGCAAATCCCCCCATTCTTCCCAACAGGACCTGCCCCATGGAAATTGCTCCTCTTTATTGAATGGATTTACACTGTCCCACTACCCTTGCCAGGGACTTACCCCAATTCCTTCCACAACTCAGGAACTCTTCAGGTACTGGCTCTAAAAACAGAGTCGCAGAACAAATGGGAATAGCTGTGCTGTCCAAAGAACTTGTTTCAGTCAGCACATCCTGAAGTGGTTTGGCATAACCTGTGCTCAAGGAAGGCTCGGGACAGTGGGGAGGGAGGTCTGGGGTGCAGCAGGGGGTGCTGGGGATGGTATGTGGAGGTGGGGACACGGGCAGTGCTGCTGCACCCCAGTGGCAGGGAGAGCTGCAGGGATGGGCATCACGAGGTGCCAGGCTGGGGCTGTGGCTGCAGGGGCTCCCTCAGCCCCTGCCGGAGCCTCTGAGGGGATGATGCTCCTCCACGGCATCGTGGTGCCCGACACTGCATCCCACAGCTCCTGTCCTGAGACGTGTGTGTCCTCCGGCAGCCTTTCCAAAATGCCAACCACAGGAAAGCAGCAGAAACCGAAACTTTCCTTTTGCTTGGACTCCTATCAGTTCCCAGAGTTTAATAACAGACTATTCCAGGCTCCTCGCTCCAGTTGGTTTGGCTCACCAGGCTGGGGCCAAGCGCTGTCTCATGGGCGAAGCAGCAGTGGGGTGAGAGGAAGGGGAAGGAGAAGCCACGTTGAGGGATGAGCGGTTTTGCCAGGAGTGTAACCCCACAACCCACGGGGGTCCCTGGTCAGCCCCGGCCCCACGCAGGGGGCAGCGGGGGCTCCCCGGGGTAGTCGCAGCACCAGCATCCCTGGAGAAATGGGGGGGACCCAGCGCTTCGCGGGGCCCTTTCAGCTCTGCTCGCTCCATTTGTCCGCCAGATGCTGAGCCAGATGTCGGCTCTCCGGTGCCCGCCCGCTGGCAGCGGCAGGGCGGGGAGGGATGCCCGGTCTGCTCCCGCTCCCGGCGCTCCCGGCGTCTCCGCACCGCCACCTCCCGGGCATCCCGCGGCTTGGGACGCGGCCGGGCTTCCAGGAGGGAAGCGGAATTCCCGTGTGCCGGCCTCCAGCAGCCTGGGGGGAAGAGTTTATTTATTTTCTTAATTGATGAGTGCCTCCCGCCCTCGTAAGTTGCCCCTGCCCGCTCCCGCCGGCTCCCGCTCGGAAACCAGAGAAGAAAGAGCAACAGCCCTGATGCTCCCTGCGCGGGCTTGCTTGGCTGAAAATCATCGAGTCTTGGAATAATTTAGGTGGGAAAAGCCCTCTAAGATAATCGAGTCCAACCGTTGCCCCAGCACTGCCAAGGCCACCACTAAAACGTGTTACCAAGTGCCACATCTACATGGCTTTTAAATTCCTGCAGGGATGGGGACTCCACCACTGTCCTGGGCAGCCTCTGCCAGGGCTGGACAATCTTGGGTAATTTTCCCTAATATCCAATCCAAACCTCACCTGGCACAACTTGAGGCCGTTTCCTCTTGCCCTATCATTTGTTATCTGGGAGAAGAGCCCAAACCCCACCTGGCTGCGCACTCCTGTCAGGGAGTTGTAGGGAGTGAGAAGATCCCTCCTGAGCTTCCTTTTCTCCAGGCTGAGCCCCCCCAGCTCCCTCAGCTGCTCCTCATTACACTTGTGCTCCAGACTCTTCCCCGGTTCCCTTGCCACCCCCGGACACACTTCAGCCCAGCTGCACTTGTCTGTCCTTCCTTCCTTTTCTTCCCTTCCTTCCTTTCCTTCCTTTCCTTCCCTTCCTTCCTTCCTTTCCTTCCTTTTTTTCCTCCCTTCCTTTTTTTCCTCCCTTCCTTTCCTTCCTTTCCTTTCTTTCCTTCCTCCCTTTACTTCACACTCCAGTAAACCTCTCCCATCATGCTTGGGCTCCCTGCACTTACTGGGAAAGATCTTCAAGTGTAATGATTTTATTAAATCTTATAATTCTCCTTTTTACCCCCACCTCACCTCTCACCCTAAGGACAAACTCCTGGAGGTGAGCACGGTTTCCCCCTGGCCATGCCATCCTGGCTTGTCCATCTGTCTGAAGCAATTACTGTGGCTTCCCTGGGGATTATTTTTCAGACCAAGTGTTGACATTTTTCCTCGGCTGGGCGTCAAGCATGTACCTGCGGGGGCGGTTTCTGAGCGGCAGAAGCCTAACGAGAGGAGTGCCCAGGGTTAATGAGGTGTTGCAAGACAGCACAGCTAAATCCGGCATTACACGTTCCAACTTTCCAGTTTAATTAGAAACCTGGATCTCCCGCTCATGTGTTCATTCCCTTTCTGACTTGAGTGACAGCCCAGCCTTTCACAGGGAAAGCAACCACGGTGTTTAAGAAGGCTGTTGATGTTGTTGGCCTTCCATGTCGCTCTGTCTTGCCCAGCTTTGTGTTTGCCATGACCTAGGGCCATCAGCAGTGGTTGGGTACCTCTCTTGGTCTTTCTCCCCCTGCAGATTGTTGGCTGAAATCTGGGATTTTGGCAGATATGCTGTCCTTACTGGACACTGCCAGGTGCATTTCAACTCTTACCCACTGCAATGAAGCAATTACAAATTCAGAGCAGCACAGATGGCAGAGATGGAGGGGTCCAGCCTGTTCAGGGATCCATGTCCCTGTAGGTGTAGGATGAGGGAATGCATGAGGATGATGATGACACTTCCATAGGGTAGCGCTTACCAGCTGAAAGAAGCAGGAAGCTGCCTCTGGTATGTGTTATATTACATGGGCTTACATGTGAAAATAATGCAACATTGCAAATCACAGGTGTTTGCCCTTTCAGGCTTATGTGGGACACAGGGATGCAGAAAAATCCCAAAGTTATCCTGCTGCTGTGCTTATTTTTTTGGAGCGGGGAAGGCAACTGTGCAGAGTAGATATTTTCTAAGCATTATTTTTTCTTTCCTTTACTTAAAATGTTTTAGTTGGTATATAAAATTATATTTTAAAGCACATTAAAAATGTGCCTTTTTGGCTGTTGGGAATTCTCAGTAAAAACTAAAAATTGATGTTTGTGGTCCTTCAAGCATTTTGTGTGTGCAGAGTAAATACTTGCAAAACCACCCATCCGCCCTCCCCATGGGCAGCTGTGTGGGAATGTAAAGGACAAGATTAACAGCTAGTAGTTGCAGGATTAGCAGAATTCTCCTTTCCACTCATTTTCCACCTAGATGCCACAGGTGAGAAGCTGCACTGGAGTGCCATGGCAATGGGAAGGTGCAAGGAGCTGGTGCAGGCTTCTTACCAGCCAGAGCTGTGCCATTCCCCTGCCAACTCCCTGTTTGCCCTGGAGCACTGGGATTACCTGTGATGCTATCAGTGCAGTAATTAGTGACTAATTGCTGCCACAGAAATATGCAAGGCAGACTGCTTTTTATTCCTCCCTTGGTATAGAGATGGCTGATGGGAGTTTGCTGGCAGCAGGGAGCACTTGTCTCTTGTCCCTGTCCTTGATGGCAGGATAGGACAAGGGGGAATGACTTTAAGCTGAAGAAGCATAGATTCGGGTTAGATACTAAAGAGAAATTCTTTCCTGTGAGGGTGGTGAGGCTCTGGCACAGGTTTTCCAGAGAAGCTGTGGATGGTCTGGGTACAGTGTGGCAGCTTGGTGCTCCTGTGATGCTCTCCCCTAGCAGGAATAGCTCTTGAGCTGCCTGGGAGATCTACATCATGCCAGGAGAGAAGAAACTCAGCTCCATGGAGGATTTGGGAGCCATCAAGGAGCTCCAGGGCAGTTTTAGAGCCCTGTATAGCCGGACACCAGGGCGGTGGGAAGAATCCCCTTGGGAATGACTGGGATGTGCTGCCACCATTACGCAGCCCTTTCTGCTGTACATCACCCCCTTACATCAGTCACTGACTGCCACTGCCACTTCCTCATTGGGACAGCATCAAGGGACTTTAGTGCCTGCAATTACCTATGAACAGGTTGTAGAAGAGATATATTTACTTAGTAAATAAATACAAATAATATATGACAGCACTACTGGTGTTGTGAGGGAGGCCAAGGTCTGGGGCTGGAGCTTTGCCTACTCATTCATCCTAACACACTGAGGATATTGGCCAGTGTTTACCAGGCTGGCCCTGGAAAACAGGACTGATTGTCCAATCTGGAATTGCTTGAGAACGTGTAAGAAGCCACATAGACAGATAAATGCATTAATACACAATACTCAGGGAGGTTTTGCCTTAGAATGCCTGCGGACACAAAGCGTATGCTTCTCTGGTAACTGGGGCGACCTTGGGGTGCCCTTGGGCACATTTCTGGGTGCCTGCCCGGGCCAGGTCTGTGTGTGTCCCCAGGAGCTGCAGCACGGTCATGGCACACAACAGCAGACAGCGGAGGGCAGGGGAGCCAGGGGGGCCACTGGCCCTTGGGAGGGTGTCAGGGCTCTCCCCCTCATCTCTGCAAAGCTTTCTTGCAGAGCTGAGTTGCTCTGCTTTGGCTAGTTTTGGTAAAAGCCTTGACCTAAAGCTCGGAGCTCTAACGAGCTCTAAGGAGGCAGCAGCGGTTGGGTTTGGGGATTTGGGGTCATCTCTGAGCTTCTGGGATGGAGCTTAGTCGGCCGAGACGGGCAGTGGGAGGAAGAGGATCGCCTTCTGGCCATAGTGAGTCCGCGGCCCCAGCTTGCTGTTCCCGTTCTTCTTCAGACCCACAAACCAGTTCTTATCTGCATGCTTTTTGGAGATGTACGTGTTGTAATGGTTTTCTTCCATCCTCTCTAGGAACAGGCACTCCTCACCCAGTAACTGCTGAAAGAGAGCCCAGGGAACAACAGTGAGCTGGGGCGATGCCATGGGGGTGGGGATATGTATTCCTAACATGGCAATCCCAGCTCAGGTGCTCCCCGATAGGATGCTGTCCAGACCCACCTCTGAGATCTCCATGCCCCAGTAAAGCTCATATCTAAAGCACGGGGTAAGTAGCTTGGATTTTGTCCCCTGGGCCACTCCTGCAGCAACACAGCCATGACCTTAGGCATTTTATTTAGCAGTGATTGAGTCCAGTCTCACGCTCCATAAGCTGGTCCTGGCCCTGGTTACTACTCTGGCACTAAGCTGTGGGGTGGCAGCTGCAGGCTCAGAGCAGAACCACAGAATAGTTTGGGTTGGAAGAAACCTTAAAGGTCATCTCATTCCAGCCCCCTGCCGTGGCCAGGTACACCTTTCACTAGACCAGCTGGTAGCTGCTGCTGCAGGTATAAAACTCAGTATTTATCAAGTCTCAGATAGGAAATAAAATATTTGTCAGAGGCAGAGCCATAATGGCGATATTNCAGATGCAGAGTGACTGTCCAGCTGCCCCAGAATCACAAACAGAGCCTAATTATTGCCTGTGGTTTGCATTACTCAGAGCTATGAGATTTTTGCAAACCTCAAGCTCTCACTGTGTCTGGTCCCACAGAATCCTCCCACTTACCGAGCCGTAGAGCAGCCCGTTGGTGTCCATGGCCAGGTACTGCCCCGACTGAGTGCTCTTTATGTACACCACTCCCACGCTTTCTGCACTCAGCTGGAGTTGGACTGGAAGTAAAAATAAAGCAATAACAACACTGAAAGGAAAATAGAAAGGGGGGCGGGGGGGAAGAGCTGCTAGGATGGTTAGCAGGGTGTTTTGTTCCAAAGCCTGGCTTATAAAGTGTTTATAGGAAATAGTATAGTGTGTAATAAAAGTGTCTCCTTGTACCCTCTCCTTCAAAGAAACCCCACAGCCATCCTTTAGGAATCAAAGACCAATTTTCCCCTTATTTTACATCAAAGGAAGGGCAGCCTTTTGGTTACAATGCTGGAATAGGACACAGGAGATTGGGGTTTTAATTCTGGCTCTAATTTACAAATTTCTCATGTGGTTTGACAAGACACTTAAGGAGTGACATATGAAGAAGTATTTCGAGAGCTAAACCAGGGATGGGCAGACTGCAGATGCCTGCACTGCAAATTCCTGATCCCAAGCATCCCATCCAGCCATGTGCTGTGGCTGGATTTATCCAGTGCGTTGTAGGTGGAGAGTGGAGGAATAGAAAAGGCTGATCTTCATTCTGAAAAAATACCTCCTGAAGGTAGTCACACCTTAGGTTGTCCCAATGTGTGATGCTAATGTGGACTTGATGCTGAAGCAGGACTTGAGTCTGCTGGGACACAGTCTGGGCAGGAGTGATGGAAGATGCCTTGGTCCCTGAAGCCATCACACACTGGATTCCATCCCCATCCCTGATGCTGGACCACAGCTCAAAACTCCTGGCCAAAAAAAGGCTCTTGTTTGGTCTTGTGCTGAGGGAAGTGAGCAGGGTAGCTGCAGCATCCTGCTCTGTTCAGCATCCTGTACCTTACTCAGCAGCTTTAAACTTCCCATTTGTCTCGTTCCTTTTTTCCTTACTTTGCTAATTACAGGAGTCTCAGAAAATGATTAAAATTTCACTCAGGTTCTTGTTTAATATATTTCTCAGAAAAAGGCTGTTTAGTTGGAGAGAAGCCTTGGGAGGAGAGTTCTCCAGCGCTGTGTGCTCAGGGAGGAGCCCATGGGGCTCTCATGGGTGGGCAGGAATGCTGCAGCCAGAGCCATTAATGGCCCCACCAATGTGTGTGGAGGCTGTAGCTGTGGTCACTGTGACTTGCAAATTCCAGCTCTTTCAAGTGATCTTTCCGATCTCCTAGACATTTTTCTTTTTTCATGAGATTTATAACAGCAATATTTAGGTTGGTTTGAGTGAAGTATGAACAGATGCCTCGTTTCCAGCTCCTTCCTTCCTGTTTATATTTATTTATCCTTATTTAGATGAGGTAAAAGGCAATGTTACCTCTTGGGCTGGTAGGATGCTCATCCCAGTGAAACCTTTGCCATAATGGTTCACATTCTTCCTTTTTGTTTTGGCTTTTCTTGCTCAGTAAATGATGGCTAATTAGGAAATTGCATGGGTGCAGATTTGCAGGAATATGTGGTCCCAATTTATGTCTGGTTTAGGCTGGGAAACTGCAGTGGGAAAGCCCCAACCCACCTACATTCACTGTGGTGCTGCAGCCCCAGGATGTGGCCAATGAGCAGTCCAGGGGGAAAGAGGGGAATGGGATGAAAATGATAATACTATCCTAAAAACTGTCCCTGAGAGAGGAAAGTGAGAGTCCCTCCAGCTGCTGATGGGGACATTGAGGTCTTCAGCCACAGAGGAAGGGAGAATGGTGGGTCCAGAGGAAGGAGCTTGTGATTCTTGTGTCCTTTTATAGGTTTGTAAAGAGATTTCCTTCCATGAAGTAATGGGATGAAATAGGAGAAATACGGTTGTTTGCGGAAACAAACTTCATCCCAAAGGGTCTGCAATGTCCCGCTAAGTTTTCTTTCCATTTCACAGTGCAAGCTTGGGATGCCCACACACAACAACAAAGGATGCAAGGAGGGAATCCTGACATTGGCCTGGACAACAAGGGCTGCACTCCTTAGAGAACCTCCCTGATTCCAGGGCTAGCACCTGGCAAGGCCATTCAATTAAAAATAAGAATTTTGATATTTGTCAGGAGCAAAATGAGCTTGGGCAGTTTGCAGAGCGTCAACACAGGCTGCAACACCGCTGTGCCAGCTGGCTGCCCGATGAGCTGTGGGCATTCCTGTGTCTTGTCCCTCCCTGGGGCTGGCAGGTGTCTTTCCCAGCTGGGTGAGCAGTATCCCACGGTGCCAGTCATGGTCTGGGCTACTCCCCTTGCATGCCAGGGAATGGTGCTGAGCAGCTCAGGCATTTTCCAGGTGCAAGGGCAGCCTTGCGGGCAGCCGCCAGTGCTCAGAGCACACAGCCCTTCCAGGAGTTTCCTCTGTAAATATTAGTACATTCCTATATCCAAGTTTATGAGATCATTTACAGAAGGTTCCTTTCTGGCAGAGGTTTTCAAACAGGTGGCTCCAGGCCAGCAGCTGGGGAGGTGTGAGTGTGCTGGGGCACAGGACCTGCCTGCACTCGCTGCCTGTGTGTGCGGTGCGGCTGTGGGGACCAGCTCACTCCCAGGTGATGGATTTGCTTTTCCAGAGGGAAAGTCTGGGGTTTGTGGCAGCATCCATGCCATGAGATGGTGGGTTGAGGCTAAGGTGCATGGGCTGGATGCTCATGACCTTAGTAGCTCCCTGTGTCCCAAGAGATGCCATCTTGACCCTGACCTCCCTTTTACACTCCAGCAAAACCTTTTGAAAATGCTGCAGAGACACTGGCTGAGATCATATGGCCTCTCCTTGTGGGTCTTGTAAGCCCAGTCCTGTCTCCTGTGGATCCTTTGGATCATTGTCCTGGCTGCCTCTCGCAGGGGTTTGAGCGGGGTTATGTTCTGGGTTTATACCCAGCTGGAGGCTGGAGCTCTGTGCTGTGTTTATCCAGCCTCAGGGAGCTCATCCTTATCCATCCCCCAGTGCTGCCGCATGCTGGGCAAGCGGTGGGAGACAGTGTTTGTAATTAAAACTTGACTATAAACTGCCTGTCATTAAAACAACAATAGCGAGAGCAAAGGTTGAGTTCAGGGAGAAGCCCCATGTGCACTTGCGGTTTACAGAAAATAAAAGTACTTCTCTTAGTACTTTGTAATGCTGACTTGACTCCTCCCAGCCCTTCCTTCTAACCAGATAGGAGCCTGGCAGGTCCCAGTCCCATTCCAGTAAATGTTCAGGATATGGTCTACTCAGAAGTTTCTACTGAGAGCCAAAGGGAAGAGCCTGGTCCTGCTGCTCGTGGAGCCCTGTGGGAGCTTTGCTGCATGGCTGGTCCAGCTCTACTGGGCATCAGGTTAAAAAAAATCCACTGAAGAGTTTTTGGCACTACAAGAGCTCAAAAAGCAGAAAACTTCCCAACAATTCCTTGATAGGACAAGTGGTGGCATCTGCAGGGGCAGTTCTTCCCAGCAACAAGTCCCCAAAGTCCCATGGGCTGGAACCACCAGCATCACTGACTGCAGGCATGGGAATAGGTAGGAGGAGACCCTGGCCATGGGTGACTTGTTAAATAGCTGTGGCACACAGATGCAAATGCCGAGACAGCACAGAATACCAAATGATGGCTGCATGTGTGTGATGCCAGGCTGCCCTAAGCCCTTTGTGCCAGGTGCCATCTCCCTGTGTGACCCAGCCCTGCTGCATCAGCGCTGCATCCCCTGTATCTGCCTTCCTCTCCTGAGGTGATGACCAGTGTCAGATTTAATACTTCATATATGTATTTATATACTTTATACTTCTATAGCAGATGTACTGTGCCTCCCCTGCTCTGCCTGTGGGCTATGGGTGTATGACTCCTGGAAGGTATGTTGCCACCAGGATTAAAGAATCCTTGGTCCAGCGCCCATCTTCCCCATCTTCCCCCATCCCAACTGAAGAAATCATAGGAGCAAGGAGTGCATCAAAAAGCCCCATGGGATTTGCTTACTGTGCTGGTCGCTTCGGTCCCTGGTCCCATCCACTGTGCCATCCGGGAGGATCCGTAGGAAGTGGCCCCCGTTGCTGCAGTACAGGAGTTTGGGTTTCTTGTAGTTCCCCGGGGGCAGGTTGAACTTTTCAGTCAGGGCAGTGAAGGTGGTGATTTCCCCCTCAGCCATCCTGCAGCCTCTCCCACGGCTGGGCTGCAAGAGATGTGGCAGCAGGGGTGGCACCAAATGCTGGGCACACGCTGCTGCTGCCAGGCTTTAAAGGGTGGGGAGGGATCCCGGGGGTCTCAGCCAGGACTCGCAGCAGGGCAGGTGATTCACAGCGGTGATGGCTCTGCAGTGACACAAAGTGACACAAAGCTGATGCTCCACCAGTGTGGGAGGTCGCGGGGGGCTGTGTCCTCACTGGGTGTAGCTGGGCGGGAGGGACTCTTTCCTTTTAATTTTATCATAGTGAATTCTGTTTTTGTTCTGCTTTCTATTGACGTATGCACTAAAATTATACATTCGTAAACCAGTTTGAAAAACACCCAGTGTCTGATTGGAACCCACAAGAGATGGGAAGGGAGCCCAGGTAATAACCTTCTCCACTATTATAAGTCTTGAACACAATTATGACCAGGAATTGCAACACCTACTACATGCCAGGTAGAAAATATTGCCCTTATCTTGGCACTCAGTAGCTCACCTGGCCCAGGAACACACATGGAAAAGGTCAGAACACACATTAGACATGGTGGGAGATGAGCAGGGGACAGGAGCATTCACTGCCTGGACATGAGCCCGAAGATTACCCAGACACTGATCAATAGCACATGGAAAACAGGAACAATGAGTTTAGATTATGCCATGAATATACCAGCAGCATTCCAGCGTCTAAAGGGGCCACAGGAAAGCCAGAGAGGAACTTGGCAAGGGTCTGGAGAGACAGACAAGTTCAAATGACTTTCCACTGACAGAAGACAGAGTTAGATTGGATACTGAGAAGAAATGCTTCCCTGTTAAGCTGGTGAGGCCCTGGCTGACCAGAGAAGCTGTCACTGTCCCACCCCTGGGAGTGTTCAAGGCCAGGTTGGATGGGGCTTGGAGCAACCTGGTCTAGTGGAAGATTATATTGAAACCTCATTTTTCAGGAGACTGTATGGTCACAATCTATGTTCAAACAGACACTGTGCAAAAACCTGAAGGCATCAGACTGGTATGAGAAAGATGCTGTGGATGCCTGAGGGTTAGAACTGCCCTCACAGCAGTGTCATCAGGAGATTGTGTGGGTGGGGCCAGAGTCTTACACATATTCCAGGTACATTCACTTTTCCAGCCTACAAACTACATTTAAAATCTCCCATGAATTCATTCTGTCTTTCACATGTAGATTTCCTTAGTGCTTAGAGAGAAATGGATTTATGAACAGAAAAAGACATGGCATGGAATAAATCTAGATACAGGAAATTACTTTAAATGTCATGTATTCCCATAACTATATTATGGAAAATATTTTATAGTCACTGTTTATATGTGTTTATAGATTGTAAAAATGTCTCTTTAGCACTGAGTTGTGCTACTGGTACATTGGGATGGAGCCAGTACCACACTGTGTGGGTTTGCTGTGGTACTTGGAGTACCCTGGGAGATACTAAGGATGGCAACTCTGCAATACACACACACACATATACACACACATATATACACAGAATCTCTAAACATTTGGCTCTAAACTCTTTAGTAATTAAATCTGCAAATGCAGCTGCAAGAAGGGGAAACTACTCCATGAAATGGATCCCAGAAGCCTGCAGAGGATAAAAACATCTGCAAGTTGGATTGCTAAAAGCTGAAACCTTGGAAATAGAGACTATGGCTGTTGTTGAAAGCACTCCAAGCCAGTGCACCAGTTTTCCTTCATCCACGGACTTCATCCCTTGCTCTCAGATGCCCCATTCAACACAGACCAGGATTTTGGGATAACATGGGCCAGCCCCCTCCTTCCCTGAGGTTGGTGAATCAACCCACAAGATCTCTGGAGCTCTATGGCTCCTGGTGGTTTCCAAAACAGGTGATGGATCAGCCAAATACGGACTCAAAATCTTTTCTTAATACCATTATCAGGTGGATTAGGTATTTCTCTGAATGTTTGGTCCCTAAATTTATTTTCCTCTCAAGAGATCATACTTTTCATGCAGCAGTTTGGTTTTCCTTGCCCACTGCTTTCTCTGAAGGAAATCCTTTAAGTCATCCAGTGCAACCCACAGGGCTCTGGTGCATTAGTGAGCATTAATCAAGATCAGTGGCATTGTGTAATTTCCTGGAACCAAAGCTTTTCTTGAACCTTTATCTGAGTGTAAAAGGCACACAGAGGTCTTCTGGGTTGATGATGGATGGTACTGAAAAAGAAATATCCCAGGTCCAAGAGCTTTGATCAGGATCTCAACAAACTCTGCAGCCAGCAGGAGTGAGGAATTGTCTGGATGCTCCCCATGGTCACCTGAAGGTCTGAGGGCATCTCTGGATGGCTTGACCAGAGCAGCTCAACTGGCAACAGTTTCTTTATCATTCCTTATTTCCTGCAAAGGTTTTTTTTCTATTTTTAGAGTGACTCCAGTGCTCACCAGCTGGCTTCACAGCCCCAGAGAAGCTGAATGAACACTTTTCCACTCCTGTTGTCTCTTCCTGCTAAATACGATTGCTGTTCTCATACTTTATGACCATGGAGTTGTTCCTCTACAGACACCACCACTCATGGCCCTACAGTTACACTTTTGGCAGGAACATGTTGGGTTTTTATGGGAATTAAAAAGCACAAGTGAGAGGGAGAACCTGAACCAAAGACAACATAAAGGGCCTTATTTCTTTGGGTGGAAGCCCAACAGTGCTATTAAATAGCTCAAAGCAGAACAGAGAGCTCTCTCCAAGAAGCAAAGCTGAGAGACACCACACTCCAGCAGTTATTTGGTGCCCCATGGAGAAAGGAAAATATTCCAAGAGGAGATTGCTATAAAAAGGGGTTGGCTACTGCTGAGCACTGACCCTGCTGGTCACACCAGGACAGTGAGTTGGAGCTGAGCTGGACAGTGTTTGTCCAAGACCAGCTGTGTTTGTGACTCTTCTTTCCTCCACCTCTGTGTAACAGCTTTCCTGTGCTGTGCTAAGAGAAAACCCCCTCTGAGAATGAATCACTGGGAGCTGGACCCAGGGCACCTGCTCCAGGGTATCCCCAGCTCCATGGCACAGGAAGCAGAGGGTCCCAGCAGCAGCCTGGTGACACCCAGCTCTTTCTCCTGAAGGAGATGTCTGCACTCCAAAGAATCAGAAATAGCCTTCTGAAGTTAAAAAAAAATGACTTAAAAAGAGAGTTAAACCCGAATGTTCATTTGATCCAGGTCCTGCTGAGCTGTGGTGGCTGGAGCACTGCTGTGTGCTTGCTCCTTGTAGCACTGAGGGGAGATGAGCCTGGCATGGGACCGGAATAGCTGTGAAATTCTGAGAAGTTTGGGTTTGGTTCCAAACTTTATCACTGGCCAAACCAGTGGCTTTGATGTGAAATCCCAAACTCTGCAAGCATCTGAGTTTGAGCATCCAGGGCTGGTTGCACTGCCAATAACAGGCGTGTGAGCTCTGAAATAACAGCACAGGCTGGGAGCCATGGAAAAGGAGTGGGGTCCTTTTTCCTTCCTGTTTTAAAATGGATGCAGACTTCACTAGATAGCACTGCTGTCCCCTTTGCTTGCATGACAAAGGTGGTGTTGATGGCAACCAGGGGGATGGTTAATGGTCCAAAAGTATTTTATGTGCCTGGATTGCTGGGAACTTTTGTGACTCCCCTGTGGCTCATGTGGCACAAATTTAGTAGCCAGCAAAGACTCAAAATAGGAGGTGACCAGCTAAGGTGAGCCTGGCTTTTTTTCTTAGGTATAAAATACCTGGGTACTGCGTGGAGGAAAGCAAAAGTTTCTCACCTACTGTGATAAAACTGGATTGGAGTCAGACTCAGATACATCAAAATTGTCCTTGGCTTTGGACAAAATCCTTTGTAGACCGTTGGAAAGAAATGTTCTGGATGGCCTCCGTGTGGCTACGGTGATGAAAGGTGCAGTTAATCACAATTGTCATTTAGATGATCAGCTAAAGATCATGCAGAGAACTCCAAGGAGAACTCTGGAGAGATGAGAAACTGCTAAACCCAGGAGTCTAACTAAGGTTTTGTCCAACTTCAGTTAATGAGATCAGTGTCTCCTGAACTTGACTCTTGTGAGTTCAGTGGAAACACTCCAGCTGATTTAACTTTGGAAAGTGTTATTTTCTCCATTAAGGCAGAGATTCTGTTTCTGCTGGGGTGTGTGACTCAGCTGGGATCAGACAACAGCAGCTCCTGATGGGCTCTTTTCTCATTCCTACTACAGGCTGCAGCCACCTGGATAGAACAGTCACTTTCCAGGCAGTTCCAACAATCCATATGGGAATTGAAAGCACTTACAACAGGTAGAATATTTTTAAGGAATTCTGGCTTTTCTTTAACCATTGCCAGGCCTCAGGGTTCCCAAAGCAGCCTGTGGACTGCCCAGTATGGCTTTGGGTGATCTGAGAACTGCCTGGGCATGAGGAGTAAACATCTCTGGAATAAATAGGGATTTTGTTAATTGTAAGTTTTAGAGATCCTTTGCATGGGATGGATTTTCTCACCCAGGAAAGGATTATAGAGACCAGCCAGAGGTTTCCTTGTGCTCTGGTTGCTGCAGGAGTGGCAGCACTGTGGGTCTGGAGTTATCGTCAGCATGGGCAGCCTACAAGGGCTGCCTCCCATGCCAAGGGCTGGCAGTGCAAGGCATGGTTTGAATTCCTTGGACTACACATCCTCTTAGGAGGACTTAATAAATGATTAGGCAAATCATGCAATAAATATATAATGGATCATTCTGTGTGTATCAGCAGACTGCATTGGCTCATTTCTAGTCTTGTTTATGGCCAGGTGATTTTCTCTCTAGCAAAGTGATTAACTGCTTAATGAAATATTTATCAGCCAGGTTTTACCCTTTGGGAGTGGAATACATTGCATGAAGTGTGACCAAAACTGTAGAAATCAATCTAACTAATGCCTGCTGTCATAATCTCCCACTCTCCTCCAGGAAACACAGTCATTCCATTCATGTTGTGCTGGATTTGTGGCAGGTGAAACAGAGAGGGGTGAAACTTTTAGCAGTTGACTGAGTAGGTGTTGACTAATGGCTGATGATAAACAGTGGGACCATTATGGTAAAGCCAGATTAAGTAAAGGTGGCATCCTGCCCGGGAGGAAGGGACAGGGGTCATCCCATCCCAGGTGAAGGGACACAATCCAGCAGGGGTGCCCAAGGGAAAGCCCTGTACCCTGCCTCAGAGCCTGGTGTGATTCTGCAGGTCTCTGAGCCTGAGACATGCCAGATGTTGCCTCATGCTGGGACAGCCAGTACAACATCCCAGCAAACTAGTGGTGTCCGTGGGGAGACAGGAAAACCAAGAGATGACCCACTTTCTAATTACCTTCCCGCCTCTCCCACCTCCCCACCCACAGCCCTTTGCAATCCGGTGATTAACTTAATTACAGTTCCAGCTCCAGGAGTCAATCCAGCCCTGGATCAGGAGCCTTGCCAGGAAGGTCTTGCCCCTGTGTCCTGTCTGGATTCAGACCAAGAGCACAGACACATAGATGAGCAGTGCTGTCTACAGACACAAATCCCACCACCTCATGTTGGGGATTTAAGCCCTGTCTCCCAGTGCAAGCTGGATGCGTGGGACTTGGATGGAAAGAACACACTGGATGGAGAATCGCCAAAGCTAAGCCCCTCCAGCCAAGGATGGGGTGTAGGATGTGCTGCTCCCAGGGGGCCAAAGGACACCTCCAGACTTTACAGCAGAGGCATTGCCATTGCCCAGTTATGAGGAGAACACAGGAATGGCTGTGGCTTCCCTGTGAATGCTCATGCTGGTTTTTCCTGGGACCAGTGTCTGAGCAAGGATTGCGAGTCCAGGGCTAGGCTGCCAGGGCCAGTATCATGGCCATGACTATGACCACTGTGCAGGACATGGCAGGAGGTGACAGCTGGGAGCAGCCCAGCTACATCCAGTGCTGCCCACCTTATCAGGGATTTACTGAGGGATCTCTGGCTCTGTTGCACCACAACAGGTGTCCTAATCACAAAACGCAATTAGTGGAGAAACACCTAAGGCTTCTCCTTCCTCCAGGAGATGTCAGGTGCTGCCATTTACAAGTAAACCATCATCCCTGCTCCTATGCTTTGCTGCCTTCCAGTATCTCATTCTGGCATGTGGAACTGGCTGGGAGCAGCCACTGACACATGTCATGAATTAGACCATCCTTGTGGTCTCCTCTCTATCACACAGGGAGGATGGCTCTGTGCTGCCAAAGCTGCCAAGGACCCAGGGACGACACACCGGGTGCAGGTACCTTGTTTTGAGTGTTTGCCAGTTTTGTTAAGGGCAGGGCTGTGGGCCCCTTTCCTCCCTGGGTCTACCTGTGCTTGGCCTCCCAGGGAAAAGTGTCTGGAGGGAGGGGAAACCACAGAAGATGTTGTAACAGCTGATGAGTTGTTGGTTGAAATGTTTGGTGATGATGTGGGAAACCCCTGGGAGCAGGGGGCACTCAATGTGCCCCTTGGCTCCTGCTCAGCAACTCTTAGGCTGGGAAGGTCCAAGTAGTGGGGTCCCTGCAGTGGGGTCCTCACCCACACCCTGCCAGAACCCCCCACCCAGTTTCTGGCAGGCAGGAGGGATGTCAACCTGTGTGACACTTCACCCGGCCTTTAAATGTCACCATCCCCTCACCACCCAGCCCTGGTGTCCGTGCAGGACACTGGGCACAGTGCCAGACCACAAAGCCCTGGCTGTCACTGTCTGGGCTGGTACTGCAGGTGTGGCTGCCCCATGTGCCCACGGATGGATGCACAGAAGGGTGGACAGATGATGCCAAATGACAGGCTATAGCCCCAAAACTTCCCTCTACGCAATACTCTTAATCCAAGGGGTGATCTGGTTCTCCTGCTGCACCATGTGCTGTCTGAGCCCTCCAGTCCCACCCCAGGCCAAGCCTCCCGCCAATGCCCCATTCAGGTACGCGCCTGGTCGCTGTGTCTCTTGGTCACCCTCCGTCAGCTGCGAGCCCTTGCCAACCCCTCGGCGCTCAGACAGGTCCAACACCTACGCGTGCTGTTGCTTATAATCATGAGGCTGGAATTAGGAGGGGAAAGCAGGAATGTTCACGTGGTGTCAGGCAGCACTTCCTGCAGCTGGCCATCTGAAGCCAGTCAAGGGTTGGCTCCAGCTTCAAAACTGGGATTTGAGTTTGGGTTCAGCCTTTATACCATGTCCTTCCCCAAAGAAGCAGAGGATGCTGGAATCGAGGGTTTCATCTCCAGGCCAAGTGAAACCCCACATCCATCCTCGTGGTTAACCATCAGTAGACATATCATTGCTCAGAAATCCAACTTCCTCCAGCACAGCCTCAGTTTGTGTTGTTCCAAGGAAAATCACTTGGTTTCTGGGTTCACCATAAGCTCAGCAGTGATTTACTATGAAAATGTGCAGGGAGTTGGTGATGCTCATCTTGTAATGTTTCGATAAGGGCTATACAGCTGCTCTTATTAACTTCTAAGTAAAACTAGCTGGAAGAATCCTGTTCTTAATTCTGTTGCTCAATATCTTATTTTAAATTCAGTGTCTAGTACCCATGGATGTTAACTCCTGTTTTTTTGCCTCCAAGCTGTGTCAATAAGGAGCTTGGGCTGTGTTTCCATGTGCACACTGTTGCTCAATAACTTAGTGCAATAAAAGCTTGAGATAATAATTGCTATTATCAGGAAAATCTTCCAATAAATAATAATTTTCTTATCTGCATGACTTTGAGACTGGAGAAAATGCCTTCCAGTGGCAAGCAGCAGTGCATAAGAGCATTTCATTTCAGATGAAAGATCAGAGCAAGGCAAGATCAGAGCTGAATCATGTTAAGTGCAAATGAGTGGGTCAGTAAAAAAACTGGAATAATTAGTGTGGATAAGATAAACTAGGGGGAGAGCAGCTGGGCATCTCCACCTCTTGTAGTCTGTAGAGCCAGACAGGTCACTGCTTTGATCTGTGGTCTTAAGGCAAAATTTTGGGAATTCTCAGTTCCAGTAGTGAGGGGTTCTGGAGGCCACAGACACTGAGCTCTCCATTTGTCACCCTCATCTCCAGCCTAGAAAGGAGCCTGAGTCACACACCAGGACCTGCCAGACCCTGGTGAAAGATACAGCCCTAATTCTGGTCCTCCTATCCCAGACAGGGATACACTGAGGCACCTGCATCCTTCCAGAGATGGGCACCTATTTGGTTCTTGTCGTGACATCTGTGACCGCAGGCTATGTGACAGCAGGCAGGAGCAGGCAGTGCTTCCACTGCTCCAGGGAAAACAGTGCCCTGCCTTGGATGCTACCACAGGTTTCCATTACAGAATCCTCGTAGGGAAGGGGAGTTTTTTTGAAGGCTGTTCTACCCTTTCTCATCTCTGTAAACAACAAACCACCACAAAGAGCACAGTGCAGGAGAGAAGGCTGCAATTTTAACTACCTGCTGAACCTCAGCCCCAGTGATGACACCCACGCTGGCTATTTCCAGCTCCTGAGTGGGCAGTCTAAAGACACTGGGATGTTTGTTGTGCCCAGTATTTCCACAGCTGGTTTAGGGGAAAGCTGTGGGGTCAGGCTGGCCCACAGGGATGCAGCCAAGGATCAGAGAACTACAGAATGGTTTGGGTTGGAAGGCACTTTGAGGTTACCTCCTTCCACCTCTCTGCCATGCGCAGGGACACCTTCCACTAGACCAGGTTGCTCCAAGCCCCGTCCAGCCTGGCTTTGAACACTTCCAGGGATGGGGCAGCCACAGCTTCTCTTGCTGTGATGCTCACAATAGTCAAATTAGAAAGAGGCCCTGGATTATCTAAGTGGAAAATCACCCCAAACTGAACCAAAATATTTGAGACAACCAGGCAGAGTTTGGGGAGCAGTAGTTGCTCTGCCCCCTGCCTAGCCAAGGGTGCCATGACCAGGACCCCAAGTTTTTACCTTTTTCTTACTCATGAGCTGCACATTCAGCCTCACACTGGGATGCAGGATCCCCATGGAGTCAGTGAGCATTCCCTGACTGTGGTTTGTGGACACCTACATGTGTGCACCTGGTAAGGATCACATCCACACCAGTTCAGGTGTGAGCTCCAAAATCCCCATCTGGAGTTTGGCAGCCAGTAAACTCTACCCATGAGTCAGAAGCTTTTGTGAACACCCTGCAGCAATGGGAATACTAAGGAAGCCGAAGGGAGGGTGTTTTACTTGATATTAAGTATTTGTATTTTATGTCCAAGATTTGACCTGCAATTGAGACTCAAATATAAAGGGATGTAGACATTCCAAAGGAAAATGTACCCAGCTGAGTACTTTTGTGTACAACACCCACATGCCTTGTAAGAGTGTGCAGGTGTTGGAGAAGTAATGATAGATCTCTCTGGGGAAAACCGTCACTGGATAAGGTAAAAGCAGAGCAGCCTTGGGAACTGCCAGGCACAGATACAGGAATGGCTCTGCACCAGGTCTGGGGGATTTGGAAATGTATGGAGGGGTAAATGGTCATCCACCTCCTGCTTGGAGAGTGTAGGGGTGCAGAAGGTTGTGCCCACAGTGACTGTTCCAGGCAGCATGTGGCAGGAAGAGGAGCAGGAAGCAGCCAGATTATCTGGCACTGAGCTGCCATGAGATCAACTTGATCAGCATCATTTCTGGGGGTTTATGGCGTGCAAAGAGTCTGGAATAAGCAAATAGCTGGGATCTGGAGTTCATCTTCACATGCACAGAGAGGGATTTGTCACGGTAAAGATCTCCCCCTCCTGTCCACCCTGGCAGCATGGATGAGAGTGAGGGAGGGAAACAACTCACTCAGGTTCCTGCTCTCGTTTTGTGAGCACAAGTCAGACAGGCATGGATGAGGGTGACTGTGCCCCCAACGTGGGCTTGCAGGCTGGGGGAGCTGCCTGCCTGATCCCCTGGGCTGGGAGTGCCCAGTGGAATCTGCATCCATCAGGGCAGGTTTAGGACTGTGCCCCTCACATGAGTCGCTGCCAGGCTGGCTCCACCTTGGAAGCATTAACAGTTGTGTAGATGTGGCACCTGGGGACATGGGTTAGTGGTGCTCTTGGCAGTGCTGGGCAAACATTTGGACTCAATGATCTTAGAGGGCTTTTCCCTCTTGAGTGATTCTATCATTCTGATTCTGCAGAAATAATGTCCCTGCACAGGTGAGAGCTGGCAAGGCTGGTCTGCAGGTGGGACAGGCAGATTTACCAGCCTCGGAGATGTGGGAAGGAAAGATCTGAGATTTCAGCTCTTGAGGCACAGATCTAAATTAAGAGCCAGGAGCAAGGACAGACTTTGTGAGCACAAGTGGTCATGAGTCATCTATGAACTGTGTGTCCAGATCATTGTGGGCAAAAAGGGCAAATCCTCGGAGCAGACACTGCTTCTGAAAGGAGTCTGAAGGGGATGAAAAGGTTTTGGATGTCATCCTGTGAGTCAGTGGCACCCTGGGCACAGAAGCCAGCCCAGTCTCTGCGCCCTCTGAAACACTTCCTGCAGCAAACCCTTTTCTGCCTCTTTTCTGATATTTGTCCTCAGGGTTAGCTGCCAGGCTCAGATGCTGTGGGCTTGGGAATTCTGCCTACAGGATCTCTGCTTGGTTTCTCCCTGAGCAGTCTTATCAGTCACCCATTCCTGGGTGAGGGAATGGATTTGGGGATTTAGGTCAGCACACACAGCAGGGAAAAGGGAACTCCTCTGTTCTTGAAGGGAATTCCTAAATATTAACCCTGGCATTTTGAGGGTTTGTCTCAGCCTTTATCTGCCACATTCAACAGCTGGAAATGCAGCATTTTATTATGCTTGTTTCTTTAGCAAGCTTTTAGAGAGAAAAGCAGGGCTTGTGACAGCTGGAGTTTTGTCACCTGCCGGTGCCAGGTGCTCTGCACTCTACAGACCTGCCTCTGCCTCCTCCCTGGGCTGGAGGCCATGGCTGCCCATGACCCAAGCATAAGGAACAAGTCCCTGTCCCTTGGTGGGAAGTGCCACCTGCCCTGTAAAACACCAACAGGATTTGAGGAATATAAAACCTGCAAGTCACTGACTGCTGCTGCATCGCTCAGCACCTCAGTGTCTGCTTTGGTTCTCCAATAGCTTTAAACCAACAGACACCAATGCTGGAAACAAGGGTAAAAATAGGAACTGCCATTGCTGAGAAACACCGAGTCAGGCACCTTTCTAAAACAAAGGGGGAGAGGGAGGATTCCTGCTTCCACAGCAAAGACTGTGACAAAGCCATAGTGTCTCTTTCTCTCTCCCTCTGAACCGGTTTTCAACAAATTCTTCTGCAAAGAGGTTTCTATTGTGAGATTTCTATTTGAAAGGCATGACTCCAGCCCTCATGATAATCCCCGACAGCTCTGAACTGGCAGACAATGTAGACAGGATTCCTAAAAATGCCCCAGCTCTGAGTCAGTGCCCGCTGTGTCCAGGAGGGAGATGCATTGGTACTCAGGGGTAGCCCACAAGGTCAGAGCAGCATTTACCTTCCTGGAATATATATTTTTCTTCAGGGAATATTTACTAAAAGAGTTGGAAGATACAGTACAACTGCTAACGTGCTTTGAGGCCAGTAAAGAAGAGGCAAAAAGATTGGAGATGGAGTAAGAAAGGAAGGCCAAAAGAGAAATGGATGCTAAAGATGAGAAGGAGCCTGGAAAAGAAGCAGAGTCACAAAGAAGGTTAAGGAGAAAAAAAAGTAGAGGGTGAGGAGTGCGAGAGAAAAAAAGATTGATCAGAAGACAAAATGAGGCCAGAAAAAACAGAGGCTGCAAAAGGGTAGATGGTCAGGAAAGGGTGAGAGTGGGAAAGAAATGCAGAGGTTGAAAAGGGCAGGAGGCCAAAATAAAGAGGGAGTCCAAAGGAGAAGTAGAGACCCCAAAAAAGGGGAGGTTGGAAAGGAATGAGAGGCTGAAGAGGCACAAGAGACATACGGGAAGATCTGCGCAAAGAGGGGTCTAAAGTTTAATGGGTTCCTCAGGGCTGGAGGGGGGTCAGTGGTGATAAGACAGCACAATGTCCAATTGTTCTCCTTGCACATCGGGTCAGCCCAACTTCCTACGGCTTCTGGGCTTGGGAGGTGCAGGAACACACACTTTGGATTTGGGCTGGAGAGAGTTTGGGTCTGCCAAGGTCTCCCACCAGACCTAGAAATCTGCAAGCCCTTTGGATAAACTTTCCTTTTCAGCTCCACCCCAGCCCAGGGGATAAACTTTTCCTCCCAAGCTCCCTAAGTGACTCTGGCCTTCCTCCCACTCCTGAGACCTTGATCTTCATCCCAGCTGAGGCAGCTCATCACGCAGCTGCCTATGGCTCCTTGCTCTTATTCAGCTGCATGCTCAGCTCCAGAGCTGAAGCCCTATGGCACCCCAGAACCTCAGCACAGAAGGAATGGGGAGCTTGTTCTGTACTGCTCTATCGGGGAGTTTCCCCTTTGCTAAATAGCCCAAAGAAGCCAAGACACTACAGGTGGTGGAAGGCAGCACTGGGGACACGTGGCCCTGGGGGTGTGTGGGGGCTCAGCCCTGACAGCACCTGCAGCTCCAGCCAGGGTGACTCAAGCTTGCTGCAATTTGTCTTTATATTTGGCATCTTTGGTTTGGCTGAGAGAACAGTTCCCAGCTCAGAACATGGTGATGATGAGGAGTCAGGGCTGACAGGCCCATTGGGATAATCACTGCAGTGGTGTTATTTCACCTATAAATCCTAGAAGGGTTTTGGATGAAAGGGACCTTAAAGCTCATCCAGTTCAAACTCCGTGCCATGGGCAGGAACACCTTCCACCAGACCAGGTTGCTCCAAGCCCCGCTCAACCTGGCCTTGGATACTTCCAGTGATGGGGCATCCCAAATCATCCTTAATTGCCCAGAGAAAACTGTGGCTTCCCCAAGCCTTTCTATGGTTCTGTGATTGTATTTTGGTTCTCTCATTGAAAATGAACTATTTATAGTGCTGTGTCACTGCACTATATCATTCCTGTTTGGTTTTTTAGTTAGTTTTGGTTCTTTTAATGGTCCAAATACTATGTTTTGCCACTGAAAATGTTTTTAGTTTATTGTATATTCCAAGTTAAATTCTGATCTGGGCTTCTGCTTCTGTCCAGAGCTTTAGATGAACTGGCAGTGATTTGGAGATTGTCATTGGGAATGACGCTCCTGGCTGTGGAACCTCTCCTGTCTCCCAGGGTCTGGAGGCACCTGCAGGGCTTGGGGGAGTTTGTCCCAGCTGAGGGGAGCAGGATCCTGACTCCCTAAAGCTGTCCCTGGAGAAGGAACATGCTGCCTTTCCATGTCCAAGCCCACCTCTGTGCTCCAGAACCTCCCTCTGTCTCCTTGCTCCAAGCATCTTATGGGGATTCATGGGGCTGGCAGAGCATCACATGGATATCTATGAGGATGGCAGAGCATCCCGTGGGCATCCGTGGGGGTGGCAGAGCATCCTGTGGGGCTGGCAGAGACTGACAAGGGGATCCGTGGGGGTGGCAGAGCACACAGTGGGGGGATCTGTGGGACATGTATGAGCATCCTGTGAGGATCCCAGAACCTCCCGCGCGGATCCATGGGGCTAGTAGAGCATCCCATGGGGAACCCAGAGCAGCCCATGTGACTCCCTGGAACATGCAAGAGCATCCCGCTTCCAGGGATGAGCGTCCGGTGGGGATCCGTGGGGCTGGCAGAGCACGCATGGGGATCCGTGGGGTATGTGCGAGCCCCGCCGCCTGCCTCACCCCCGGTGCAGGTCTCGCCGCTCGCCCACCCCTGCCCTGCACCTACCGGTGGCTGCGCGGCGCTCCCGGCTGCGGCTCCGCGAGTGCGCGCGGGGAGAACCGGGATGGAACACAGGGAACGGGGATGATGAGGATGAGGAGGAGCTGCCTCGGGGCGGGGGAGCGGCGGGAGGATGCGGAGGAGGGGAAGGGGACGGCAGTGCGCGATCGCATCCACTCCCGCAGCGGGGGCCGGGCACCTGCCTGCGCTGCCCGACCACCGGTCAGCCCAGTGGGCAGGGACTGGGCTGAGCCCACCTCGGCCAGCAGGATAGGAGAAAAAAACCCAAATGCCGGAGGAGCATCAGCATTCCTGTCTCTCGCGTTTCCCTCTCCCATCCCTGCGGCCCAGGATATTGCTGCATCAGTGGGTGCCTCAGCACCCTCTGAGAAGGCGATGACCCCGCTCAATCCAACCAGCTCCGGGTGCCCCTTCCCACGGGAGTCCCTGCCCTCGCCCTGGGCAGCCGCAGAGAAGGGGCCAGAACAGGGGCGGCCACAGGGCTACGCCGGCACGGCTGTGATCCCGCTGGCAGAGAGAGCTTGGCCTTAAAAGCCGAAGTGTTCTCGAGAGCGCTGTCAGCCGGATAAAATGCAGCTCCGTGTACCCAAGGATGGGAGCTGGTTGGTGCCTGGTGCCGATGCTGGCTCTGCCGCAGGGTGGCTGTGCCGGGGCATCGACCTTGCTCGGGTGCGAGCGGTGGGCTCGTGGGCTCACGGGATGCCAGGGTGGATTAGTGGGATGACAGTGGTGGGCTTATGAGGTGCCAGCAGTGGGCTTGTGGGGAGCCATCAGTGGGCTTGTGGGCTCATGAGATGCCGGGGCTTGTGGCGTGACAGCAGTGATCTCGTGGGCTTGTGGGGTGCCAGTGGTGGGCTCAGGGAGTGCAGGCTGGGTACAGGCTGGAGTGCAGCTGTGTGGGGTGTGAGTCTGTGGGTCGCTGTGTGTTCGGGGCTGCAGTGCTAACGAAGCCTGAGCAATGACTTCACCGCTTGGCCGGGGTCCATGTGCGCTTTGATGTGGTGTTTAGGCTGCGTTATCTAAGGCTCGCCCAGAATAGGCTTTTAGTCCCGGCTCACGTGGAGCCAGTCTGTTTGGACAGGCATTCCGGGCTGGAAATGCCCTGAGCTCAGACGTTTGGATAAAACATTCTCTAGTTGAGTGTGGTTACCAGCAGCTGGTGGGGATGGCTCCTAATACACCCCACAGCACAGGTGGACTCGAGGCTTTCCTGCCATATCCTTTTCTTTCCCAGTTTGAACAATCCCACACAAGATTTCCTCCTGCTATTTCAGGAAATCAAAAAACCCCATATATCCAAACATTCCTGAACCTTACAGAACAGCAGTCCTGGCTTTGACTCTGGCTCTCCTGCATGAAAGGCACTGGGGTTTTGAGGCTATGAGGAAGATTAGGAAATGCTGCTTCATTTTCTCACTCAAGGCAACACTGCCCCTTGTTTCAGAGCTGCAAGAGACTGCCCTCTCCCTGCACCCTGGTCTTCTCCACTTGCCTGGCTTCCCTTGCACCCTGGTGTGGTTGGCATTCGGCAGCCCTGGTGCGGTGCAGGGCATGGAGCACTGCAGGTGTCCTGCCAAATTGTCTCCTTACTTTCTGCCTGTCCTGAAGGCAGACAGCCTCAGCACAGAGCCAACAGCCGGAGTGATGTGCAGATGCAGAGTAAACGTGGGATTGGGCAGTGGGATCTGCACTGGACATGAGGGAGAGAAGACTTGGCTGAAACCCAGATGCCAACAGTACTGCAGTGGCCTCACACCCTGCCCCAAGAGCTGGAGGGATATGGGACACTATGTGGGTGGGGTAACTATGGAAATAGGGAACATGCAGTGCTGGGGACACTGAGGAGATGGGGTTGCTGAAGACATGGCCATGCGGTCACTGCGGGGATAGGGGGTACAGTAGGGCACTGCCTTGGCAGCAGCTCTGCCTCCTCCTGCCCTCCCCAGTCTGGTCCTGACTGGGCAGCCCCAGCTGCAGTAGATGCCCATGGTATTTCCCAGGATCTCAGGATGGATTTTGACATCTGGCAGCTGATCCTGTTTGTCTCCTGCTCCTCTCTGCCTGGGGTAAGGAACATCTTCACTTCATTGCCTCAAACATCTCCCAGTCTCCTCAGCTCTGAGCCCCATAAATAATACACACTTCCCAGGGTTGTTTGGAAAAAGAGTGAATAATTAACCATGGAGCCCCGAGGAAGCTGTAGGTGCTTCTCTCTGCCTGGCACCAGCTCACGCAGGCAGTGCCTGTGTGGGCAGCTGAGCCCCAGCACCTGCTGCCCCAGTGGCTTCTTATCCCCACAAACCACGGTCCTGCAGCAGAGACAATTTAGTCAAAACTTCCTGCACATTTGAGACCCATGAGATGCCCCAGTCTTGGGCTTTGGTTCCATCCCTCTTGGAGTGGTATTCTGGGAAAGACATGGTGAGCACCACTCAGCCCAGGACTAGCTGGGAACTGCACCATAGTAGAAAGCCCCTCCTGCCAGAACTGAAGAGAGGAAGAGGAAACCTCAGTTGTTCCCCAGTGCCACACACGTGGCCGAGTTTGCAAGTTTGGCCAGGAGTTCAGGAACCAGGACCACGCGGTGTAGACTCTTTGGGAAGGGGCTCCAAAGCCCCTGGGAGGCTGTGGCTCTCCAGGATGATACGCCATGGGGAAATGGGGGATTCCGGAAGAAGCACTCACCTGAGGATCAGTTGGGATGTGCAGGGCTGGGCAGTGGGGGCAGCTGGGAAGCTGGGGTCACCTTGCCCCTTGCCCTGCTTCCCAGAGCCAGCAGCTCCCGCAGCAATCGCACCCGCACCCCTTGCAGCACTCACGGGTGTTCCAGGGCAAGGCAGGGTCCCTCAGAGGGGCACAGCCAGTGGGAATGTGCCGGGTCCTGGCCAGTGGCTGGTGTCAGCCGGCGGGCACTGGAGCAACACTGTGGCTGGTAGTGCCGGCTGCCGCTCTGCACCCACATAGGACGAGGAAGTATGGATAATCCTTCGCCTTGCTATTTTTTTCCTCTCATGTGATCTTGTTTTTGGACTGCTATTTTGGGGCTGGACTCCAGCCCAGGTGAAAGACAGGGATTGAATCCAGCCTCCCCCTTTCCTGGAGGCCCTCCCAGGACCTTTGCCTGCCTGCTCATGGGATGGGATGAAACCCTGCCACCTTCTCATGTCCATGACCGCTTCCCATCCTTCTCCTCTCTTGCTGCAGAGCCCCTTCTGTTGTGCTCCTCTCTTTGCAGTGAGCGGTGATGGAATCTGGCTGTGGTGAGCACACCGTGCCTTGTCACCCCTCCATCCCATGGCTACCCCCTGCTTTCCATGCCCAGACCTCTTGCTGTCACCGGCTCAGCTGCAGCTGGAGTCTCCCCAGCATCACTTGCCTCTTTCTGCCTGTTTCCCCCCAGACCAGCCTGGCAGGAAGCTCATGGGAGATAAACACATTAAAAATATGCTCAGAGCTTGTAGCAGCCTTGGAATGAACCACTGAAAGCTCTGACTCTGTGCACTGCCCACCATCCCCCTCATGCTGGCTGGGAGTGTCCCAGCAGTTCCCCCCTTGGGAGACTGCAAAGTCTCCTCCCAGCTTGGAGGAGATGGACAGGCAGAGACTTGGGGTACACAGGGAGCTCTGGGGGTCTGTGCTGTTTCCTTCCCAACCCTGCACTGGGGCCTCTGCTGGGGACATCCTTAGGGACATCCTGGTGTCACATGCTCAGCACTGTCAGGACGGACTATTTTAATCCCATTTATGCTTCTCAGCCCCCTGGATGAAGTTGAGCAGGGCCAGTGAGGTGCTGGGGAAGGGCAGCCAGGCTCTGTGTCTCGGGGCGGTGCAGGAGTGACCCCTGCCTGGGCAGGACTGGGGCAGAACACAGATGTCTGGGATGTGACATCACCTACTGCTGTCCCCACGTGCACGTGTCACTGCAGACACATCCGTGCCCTTTCATGGTGGGTGGCAGGAGGAGTGGGTGCTGTCACGGCATGTTTGGCTGCCTGAATTGGGTCTTTGCATGACTAAAACTCGTTAAAGGTCCCTGTGATGAGTCTCAGAAAAACCTGAATTTCCCTCTCTCCAGTATCCCCAGTTCAGCCTTGGGAGAAGGGGGTTTTGGCACTGACTGCACAGCGCCGCGGGCAGGTGGCACGTGGTAGCACGGGACAGGTGAAGGACAGGACACACCACGGGAGACTTCAGTCAGAGGTGGATGTGATTTGTGTTACCAACAAATGGGTTATTCCAGAGGCGTGCTGCACACGAGTGAAAAATTGAGGTCCACAAATCAGAGGCCCATTTTTTTCAGCCTATCTCCTGATCTTTATTTTTTAAAAGTATTCTATATGTTAAATGTATATAAAACATATTAATAACATAAATTTCATATTAAATATATAAAACTATTAAATAAAATAATTTATTTGTAATAATATATTTAATTGCTTTCTTGTTACTATTAACTAGTTTTATGTCATAAAAAGACTTCATAAAGAATTGCTCTCTGACACCTATTAAATGCTCTCTTCTCTTTTACTGGGGATGGAAACTCTCTTCATATGTACCCCACTAGGGTTAAAGCTTTTCTGTTTCACTTGCTGCAAATTAGGGTGTTTATGATAACGAGGTGAATTTTGATAACCAGAAACTGCTAAGAAGCCACTTTTCTCCTTGAAACAGTCTTTGGGCTGGGGCTCCGGAGGAAAATAGTTACTTTATAAGGGTAATACAGGTTTTAATAAAGGAAAAGATGAATAAAATAACTGAGCAGGGAAAATTCTGCAGGATAGGAAGATGCAAGGATGCGCCGGGGCCGCCAGAGGGCGCAGCAGGACCGCATCTGATGCATCTGGACACAGCTGGATGAGGGGCGGGAACCGCTGTATGGGGGCGGACACCGCTGGCGGATGCGACACAGCTGGGTGGGGGACACCGCTGGGGGATGAGGTACAGCTGGATAGGGGCGTGGGCACCGCTTGGGAACGTGGCACAGCTGGATGGGGGCACTGCTGGGGAGTGTGGCACAGCTGGGACACAGGGCAAAGGGCGGGAGGGCAGAACGGCACTGCTGAGAAGGCACATCTGGAGCTGTGGCACAACTGGCAGCCACCGGACATCTGATGCTGATGCAGGTGCAGCATCCACAGCTGGGGCATATCTGTGTGGCAGCAGAACCAGCAGTGCTGGCCCAGTGGCAGCAGGTACATGTGGCACTGTGCATATTTGATGTCACATCCATATACACCTCTGGTAGCGCACCCAGCTCAGGTACATTTGTCACTGTGCACATCTGGCATCTGGTGGCACACTCATGTAACATCTTGTGGTGCACCTACCTCAGGCATGACTGGCACTGTGCACATCTGGTGGCACACAAATGTGCACATCTGGTAGCACACCCACCTCCGTGTCGGGGGCCAAGGTTACCTCTGCTGCAGCTGCTCCAGGCTTGGGTTTGCTTCGTGTATGAGCACAGGTGGGGATGGGGCTCTGCCTCTGGAAGCAAGGCAGGAGCATCTCATTAAGATCCCCTCACTCTCCCTGATCTTTGCCAGAACCTGTCACTCGCCCAGCCAGGCACACAGGGCAGTAATTTTACTTGTCTTTGCTGTGCTCTTGCACAGTCTCTCTCAGTCCTGGCTCCTTCACCAGGATCCTTTTGGTTTTTCCCAGTCCCTGTTTCCCAGGAGGGAACATACTATCCTGAGGAATGACTCCCAGACTTTGTATTTAAGGAATGACCTGATATATTGAAATGACTTTTGTTTACTCTGCTCAGCACTAGCTCAGAGTCAAGAGCTGATTCCCAAAGGACTCTCCTGGATACACTAACCAAACGAGGCCTCTTTTCCTGTAATTACATTCCGGGGACAACAGACATCTCCTGATTCATTTAATATGTGCCATGTTGCATTTAGATATGTAACAGAAGCCCTATTACCCTGAAAGTCCTGCTGTTATCAAGTACTGACTTAATTACAGTTTTATCTAAAAATAGATCAAGTTAGCTTTATAGAATTCATTTGTCCTCCTCCACTGTTTGCTGGTGATGTTTCCTCCCTGCAGTTCCTGCTCCATCACAAACAGCATCAATCCACTGCCACAGCCTTTTTCCCAAGCTGCCAAGAGCCCACCAGCATGTTTGCTATTCCCTCATCCCAGTCTTGCAAAACTTACCAAATATAGAATCATGGAATGATTTGGGTTGAAACAGATGTTAAAGTTCATCTTGTTCCATCCCCTGCCATTGGCAGGGGCACCTTCCACTAGACCAGGTTGCTCTAAGCCCTGTCCAACCTGGCCTTGAACACTTCCAGGGATGGAGCAAACACAGCTTTTTCTTGGTAAACTGTGCCACTACTATATAAACAGAAATACATATATATACATACATACATACATATATATACATATATATAAAACCATGGACTGCCCAGGAGGCTCCTTGGGCTCAAGTTATCCAGCTCTGGCTGTTTTTAACCTTCCTGACTTTGGAAGTTGCTGCCACCCAGGTAATGGCTCCAAGCAGGAAATGGTGCATCACTGCTGATCTTTCATCTACACTTCGCCATAGCTGCTTTTGTTAGCCCCCACCCAAGGTGAGGCTCAGAGCCAGTATCTGCTCATCAGCATCACTTTCCTCTTTCCTCTGATTGTTGTGTGGTTTCCACAGCTTTTGTAGCTGCCCCTGCTTTCCTGGAAGCCAAGCCATGGCAGCATTCTTCCCACTTGGGAAAGAACTGGCTCCATGAGCCTGAGCAGTGTCTGTCACCGGCAGTGGTGGCTCTGAATGAAAGGTGGGAAAGTTCCAACTATGTAGGGCTCCATCAGATCTGTCCCAGCTGGTCTCTATAATGTGCTGGGCTTTCATTTAATTTTATTTCCCATGTGCTTGACAATGGAAACAGACTTTTCACTCCTCATTTTGGCATGAGCAGGATGCAGCCCATGTTCTGATGGTGCCAGCAGGGCTGCAGGCACTGGATGCTGGCACTGCAGGGCTGCACCTGGCAGGACTAAGGTCACATGGAAGGGTGAACTTGAAGGATCCCAACTCTCCCAAGGTGTGCAACTGGCTGAACTTTCTTTGCCTTGCTGCCTTAGAAGTTTTGCTTCCTCACTGGGTAAGGGAGGGCAAAGAGGGCAGTCCAGGACCCTGGAGCAGCGGCTCTCACAGGAATGTCAGCCCTGCTCATTGCAGCATTGGATTTTCTGATCTTAATCCGTGAGGAAAACAGAACTGGGGCTTCAGTGTCTGAGAGCTGCTCCAGGAGACACCTCACTGCCCAAAATCTCCAAGAATTCCTGATTTTGTCTTTGTCAGCCCAGCCACTTGTGCAAACAGTGTCAAGCCAGGCTGGGCACACAAAGCAAGGTCGGTTATAAGCTGTTCTCCTGGAACGGAGGCACTTGGAGCCAGCACAAAGGAATCTCTGTCTCTCTCCTGCACTGGCATCCTGGCAATTAACCCAGAAAATTGCAGTTTGGCCTTATCCTGGGTGCTGAGTGTGGGGCTGTGTGGTGTGGGGGGCAGCTGGCCCGGCCAGGGGTCTGATGTGCCGTGGCCCCTGGGTGAACAGGGAAATGGAGTGGCCAGTGTCCAACTGGGAATGAATGGGAAATTCACCCACTTCTAGAAGTGAAGGAAATAATTTGGATTTTTACGTTGAATTGTGTTTAAGGACGTATGTCCATAAAACAGCAAAATTAGGAGTCACCTGAATCATAGAATCATGGAAGAGCCTGAGTTGGAAGAGATGCACAAGGATCATCGAGTCCAACTCCTGGCCCTGCACAGGATAATCCTCCAAAATACACCATGGATCAAACATGGGCAACCCGACAGAAACACTGAGCTGGTCCAATCCTGGTGGAACAACATGTCACCCACTGCCAGGGACACAGGAGCCCTGGCCAGAGCTTGGCTGGCAGAAACTGAGCCTTGCTCTGCCAAGGCTCCTGCTGGAAACAACAGCCATCCAGAGCTAAACACAGCACTGTGGGAAGGGCTGGTGAGGCAGATAATCCACAGGCAGAGGCTGTGACAGTCCACTCAAGTATGTCACAACACTGTCATCATTATAAATCCAGTAATTGGGTGCCCGGGCTGGGCCAATGTACGTGCAGGGGAAGTACTCTTGAATAACTAAAAACTATTCTGTATTCAGTTTGCCACTGCACTTCTTGCAGATCAAATTAGTGAGAGATGGTCAAATTTCAAAGTAATTTTTTAAATCTTTGGGTTTGCTCCTTTTTTGTTTCATTTTTTTACTATGTAAAGTCCCCAGCAAACCTCACTGCAGCCACTAAAGGCATTGAGAGCAAGGGAAGTAATGGTACTAAAAGGAAGGCAGACAAGCGGAATGTAAGTCATGCTTAAAGGGTATTGTAGAAACTGCAGTTCACCCAAGTCCAACCCACTAGGAAACAAATATTTAATTGTACAGTAAATAACATATTTTTATGGTTCCAAACCATATCTCAGAAGCCAAGTGAATATAAACAGGCTTGTGACCGGCTTGCAGAGGCCCTGGTCCTTTTGCATCCTGCCTCGGGATAGGGACAGTAAAGGGATCCAAAGGAGAGGAGAATGAATTGTGACTGGTTTCTAGGGGACTGAAAGGTTTCTGGGACCTGTTTCTGTTTTTTGTATAGAAAGGAGTTGCTTATCTCTGAGAAGCAGGATTGGAAAGGAGAGTGTTGTGGAGGGACAGGCATTTGATGCTGACCCTGGGAAGCTAACATATGTCTGGGCATGGGCAGGGTGGGCAGAAATGGTCATGGAAACCCCCCTGGCTGCTGTGGTGGCTGGAGCAGCCAATGATGCCCAGGGGGGCTGCCTGGAGCTGCCACAGTGCCCAGAGCAGGTGCAGTGCCCACAGGATGTCCCAAGGCCTGGCGTGTCCTTGCAGCAGGTATCAGATGAGGAGCTCTCCAGCCACAGGATATTTATAATAGCAAATGGAATTGCTCCCCATCATCAGTATCTTATCTGCACATTTCAAGGGCATGTCCTCTGCCAGCACCGCCGCGAAAGCAAACACGGTGCAGTGCCCGCACCGGGATTTACTCGGCAAGGTGAGTGCGAGGAGCTGATCTGGTTACTGTGCCCTGCTCTGGAGGCTGCACGTGCCCAGACGTACCCAGCAGCGGGAGGACACTTCACATCATAACCTTGAGCAGATTAAATATGTGCCTGGAAAATAATTGAGATGATGAGGATAATTTTCTCCTCCTGCTCCCACAGCTGCCACATCACGTGCTGTCTTAGTCCCCTTGGCCCCATCAGCACAGTGAAGCTGCAGCACCGATCTGCGGGGACAGGCAGGATTTCTGGCAGGGGATGTGTTTTGGTGCTGACACAGTAAAAGTGGGTTAAGAAAGGCACCGGGATCTGGCTGCTGCTGGCATCACTGGAGTGGCACTGTCCATCCTCATCCATCTCCTTGGAGAGTGCTGGGCTATGGAGGAATGTCACACGGCTGAGCCGCAGGTACCAGCATTGCACTGAACTTCACACCCTCCACAACCAGTTTAACACCCCCTGATGTTTACTGGGCCTGTGTCCCACCCCACACCGCTCCTTGAGGGATGCTGTACTCAACAGCCCACCTTGGTTTGCAGGCAAACACAGACCTGGGAGGCAGTTTGCATTCCCCAGTGCCACAGTCCCGTTCCCGCACTCCACTCATCACAAGCCCCTGGATGTGGGCAGGCTTGGCAGGACATGGAGCAGGAAAGCTGAGCTTTCCCAAGGTCCTCTGGGTTTTGAAGAAGCTGCCTTCCTGGAGCAGGACAAAACTTCCTCGAACTCAAAGCCTCAGCTGCTCTCTGTCTGTGGGCTGGGCTTCTGGACACACGGGCAGGCTGGCACAGCTCGCAACAGCTCCTTATCTTCCTTCTTACATTCATTAACTTAAAAACTGCCAATCTGATTTCTGGTTCTTCTTCCCTTTTCCTGTAAACCAGCCTGGCTGCAGCCTGTCTGTTCCTGCCCCTTCCAGCTCCTCTTGGCCAGCTGGCTCAGCACCCCTGGGATCCTGAGGCTCCTATCACACCCAGCCTCTTGAGGACCCTCACAGTCATCCTTCTGCTCAGCCACCATTCCCCATTTTCTGCTGAGAAATGGAAAAGGAAATGTCAATCCCTAAGAGCTCGGAGGAGGGGACAAATGACATGCAGAGCTAAGGAGGGGCGGAGGTGATGTGGGCGCAGGTACGGTGACACCACAGGGCTGCAGCCTCAGCAGGGTCACGCAGGGGGACCACAGTGACTGGCTCCTCCAAATTCCAGCTCCAGGACTAAACATTTTGTCTGGGCTTGCAGGCAGAGCACGGTTGGGATACTTAGTGGGGAATTCCACAGGAATCTGGAGAAGCTGTTTGAAGATATTTTTATGCAGGAAAGGCAGTGGCCTTGCTTAATTATTAAAATTCAAATTATTTAAGCTGAAGCCAACGGTAGGGAGTTGCTGTAAAGTGGCACATATATAGGGGTGGTCACTGAGTGCCGGAGAGAGGAAAATCTCCATCTACATTCCAGAAGCAGAGACAGAAAAAGAGGGAAGACTGAGGTCTGGGACCACTGAGCAGCACCAGGAGGAAATTACTATTTACACAGGGAGAGGCAGTGCTTACATCCTTCATATGGGTCGTACCAGGGCTAATGCACAGCAGACATCTCTGGAGCCCCTCCAAAAAGGAAACTAGAGTTTGGTTTGGGAACTTCTGGTTCTAATTCCTGGAAACACAGCTTCAGCTCAATTTCACAGTGGTTTGTGACTTTTTTCCAGTGGTTATACAAATTTTGGGAAAACATTCCTCTCCTTGGAATTGTCTTGTGATAATATAACCCCACTTAAGTGGTCAGAGGTTTTGTATGGCTTCACACCCCTCCAGAGGTGCCAGCGAGAAGCAGCCCCCATCCTCCTGGCATGGATCCTGTCCCCTTGGGCACAGGAATCCTTAGGAATGGGTTATACACTGAGTGTCTTCAGTCTGATTCCAGCCTGCCACTGGACTTTGACACATGAAGAAGGAGAGGCCACAGCACCCATGGGGACTGGAGAATGAGCTTGCTGAGCAGGCTTGGTCCCAGATGGATCACTTCAGCCTGTGCAAATTGTGCCAAACTGGGAACCATGCAGGGAAGGCAGCATGCCAGCTCCAGTGTCAAAGTGGGAGAGAACTGAGCCACAGGACAGGTGAAGGCTCACCTGGCCTTGGGCTGGCGCAGGCCGAGGGAAGGGCTTGGGTTAGATGGGACATAAAGAAAAGATTTTTTTATTATGAGGGTGGTAAGACACTGGCACAGGTTGGCCAGAGAAAATGTGGCTGCCCCATCCCTGGAAGTGTTCATTGCCAGGTCGGACAGGGCTTGGAGTAACCTGGTCTAGTGGAAGATCCTTGCCCATGGCAGAAGTGTGGAATGGGACAGCCTTTAAGGTCCCTTCTGTGATAGTATGACTCTGGGCCTCCAGATGCTCCTCAGGAAGGGCTCACCCTCCCCAGGTGCTGCTAGGAGAGGGATCAGCTGCAGGGAGTCAGGTTTGATGGGATACAGGTGGAACAGGATTTAAGTCCCACTGCTCGTTGGGCTGTAATTTTTGAGGAGCTTTGCAGTGCTCCTGGTTGGGGGCTGTGCTGGGTACCCAACCCAGAAGCACTGGTACCCGCTAGGATACTCCCTGGATGCACTGGGACTCGCCTCCAGCTCCTCCAAAGGCAGGTGATGGAATTGGGCATGTGAGTGTTTAACCAAGTGGTGGACAAAAACCTTTCTTGCCTTGGGTGTGGGCTTTTTGCAGGTTATGTCTCTGTGTACTGCTTGCTGCTGTTCTGTCTCCAAGGGGCACATCTGAGCCTTTCTGGGAGAGAATAATCTACTTCTAAATCTCCAGCTCCCTGGTGTCCTGCTCCCCTGCCTGTTGCTCTCTCTCATTGCCACAAGTCTCTTTGTAACACCTGTGGAAGTCTTTTTCCATGGAGCATTATGTGACCAAAGCTCCCATGTAGAACAAGGATAAAGCTGATATTTTGCGTTTGGAGAGCAAATGAATGGCAGCTGCTTGGCTAAGACTTTGAGGAGATTTTTTATTTCCCCCAAAAATAAAAGTAAGAATAGGCAGACTGTTTGGCCTGTCCTGACAATGAAACTTTGTCATTTTTATAATTAACTCTGTTCTTTAAATAATTCTTCCATGGACATCATTGAAGATTTCATAGCCCTTGGTTTCTTCACTTTTCCATTTTAGCTTCCTGTGCTGCAGTGACTCCCAGGGGCATGACTAATGACTAATTTCACTTTTCCATTTAATTGAGAGCTTGTTTCTGACTTTGCCTTTGTGAGTTTAGCTCTACCTTGGGCAGCTGCTTGATGCCTTGTCCCTGCCCCAAATGCACCTGATAGGCTTTTTATCTTTTTTGGGGGGAATTCAGAGAACACCTATGACCAGCTCTTTGTTCCAAAAACATTTTCATCACAGTGATGCATCCTGGGTTTTCCTTATTGTGCCTTATGTGTCCCACTGCCCTCTTAAGGGATTCACAAAAAAAAATCCCAAGCTTGAAACTCTTCTTACTTATGCATCACTCATAACTTTCTGTTGGTAAGGCCTTCCTTGAGGGCCCCTAGTAATGTTTCCTTTGCCACTTCTCTGGCAGCTGCAGGGAGTGGATTCCCTTCTTCCCTCCACTTGCTAAATATCCACCACGCTGCTCTGCAGAATCCCTGGCCAGGTGAGGCCTGGATGGGAAAGAATCTAGTGAAGCTTTTTAGCAAAAGACTATGGATGAAGGGATTGGTGATGCTGGAAGCCCACCCTTCTTTCAGGATGAGATGTATCCTTGACCATGAACAAGGGAATGGTGATCTTCAGCAGTGCTAACACTGTCTTTGCCTAAAGGTAGCTAAATATACAGATACAGTTCTGGCTGTCCCATCCCTGGAAGAGTTCAAGGCCAGATTGGATGGGGCTTGGAGCAACCTGGTCTAGTGAAAGGTGTTCCTGCCCATGCCATGGGGTTGGAACTGGATGACTTGAAGGTCCCTTTCAACCCACACTGTTCTATGAAGTTCCTTTATGTTTTCTTTCTGCATCATATTAAATGCACTACATGCCTCTAGACATCCCAGCTCTCTGACCCAGCCATGTCCTACTCTCATCTTTGTGCTTGAACGACCATCACATCTCCAGAAGTTGTGACCTTGCAGTCACTGCCTTCGTGATCTGTAACACAGACTGACTCACGCCGCAACGGCGGGTGATAATGCTGAGCTTTGTTCTGTCCCACATGTGTGCACAGCGCCGTTAACATTTACAGTGGGAAGGCTGCTCCAAAGGGAGACAGAGAAGGGGTCATTGTGGTTTGAGTCAAATAGGGATTTGTGCTCTTGGGGAAATGAGCCTCTACAATCTCCCCATTAAGGCATTACTCTTTAAAATAATGTTTCTGGTTTATACGTTATTTTATGTCCCATTCCTGGGCAGGGCAGGGTGACCACAGACCCAAGCATGGTGATTCTAAAAGCTGCTTTTCACGGTGCTTCAGCATAAGGCTCCCATGGTGCCTTTGATCATCACCAAATTATGGAAAGACAAAGGAGACATTGAGCATGAAAGCCTAGCTCCAGCCCCATGAAGATCATCCTGGAAAAAAAAGTCAAAGCTTAACACTGGGCTAGGAAAAGCCACAGGGGTTCAGGAGTATCCCTGTGCTCTGGGAAGGATCCTGGTTTGGCATCCTGTCAGGAGGCTGGGATGGTATCACAAACTTGGACAGGAGGGAAGGATGTTTGTAGTGCTGGAGAAGAGTTTAAACCTAAATGAAGTAGTAAAAATTTAAGTAAGCTGCCACTGAAACTGGGGAAGGGAGAGGCAAGAAGCAGTCTGGGGAATTGTGCCAAAAATCAACAGAGTTGGGCAAAGTGCCACCACTACTATGTGAAAGGACGGTTCTGGTTATCAAAGCTGAGGGGGCAGCTGAAGGGTCAGGGACACACATGTCTGCTCAGTGTCCTGGCTGAACAGTACTGAGAAGGGTTTTTATTTTTAACAAGGAGTCAAAGGAAAAACCACCTAAACTGGCTAAAAGCACAAGCACCAGAAAACTCTCAAGCCTAAGGAGTGTCCCTGTGTTGCTGCACCAGGAGCTGGCTCTTGGTCTATCTGCTTTGACACCTGCCAGGAAGATGAAAGAGAACTGTGCATCTTCTGGAGACAGCTCCCCTCAGATGCACTGCCTGTGGGCTCTGTCCCTGGAATTCCTTTCCTCTCCTCAGTGTTCCAGGATGCCTCCAAGAGGCACGTGCCAGGCGAGTGGCTTGGCAAAGGCAGTGCTGTAAGGAGCTGGCATGTCCTGGGCACGTCCGGACGGGTGCGAGTGCTGCAGAGCACGAGCAGGAGGCAAAGCCAATTAGCTAAAATAGATGACAGGCTTGTAGCAGCTATGGTTACAGCACCATGCTCTCTGCAGGGAAGAGGAACTTGTTGCCCAAGGCATGAACACTGATTTAGGGGCCTGGAAGGAGATAGATGCAGAGATCATCGTGGCAAGTAGGACACCGCAGGCTGACTAATAGTATATCACATCAATATTTCCATTCAAAGGGAAAACAAGCTTTCAAAACCAGGTAACAAACCTGTGGTGTCTGGGAAGACTTTGTAACACAAGTGGCTAATGATGAATATCGCAAAAAATTATTGGCAGTTAACAAATGTGAGCTGGGAGCTAAGAAGGTTTGTAGATGGAGCAGGGACCCCAGCCTGGTTTGCTTTTTCCTTCAGGGAGATCTGTCCCCCTGCAGGGGCTCAGCTGTGTCACTGCTGTTCCCATCTTCTGTCTTGTCTCGCCTACCCCTGCAAATCTGCCTGAAGGCCAGGAGGAGGGACTGCAAGGAGAAAAGTCAGCTGGAGAAGGGAAAAAAAGAATTGAGTAGGTGGAAATTCATGTGTGACTGTTAGAGGTGCAACGCGGGAAGGAAAAGTACTGTTGCACTGTAAAATATATATATGTAAAAATTGTTATATGTAAAGCTCATAAATGCTCAGTGGAGGGAGCACTCTGTTACACTGAAGGTGTCACTAAGGCTGTTTGCTGCAGTCACATGGAAAAGTATCAAATAAGAACACCCAGAGCACATTTCCAGGATGACATGGGAGAAAGGGAAGCCCTTGGTGTTGTACTGAATGCAACCCTGGAATAGTATTCACAGCCAACAAAAGGTCCATGGTCAAGGATCAGATCTCTTGGAAGGTTGTCAGTACAACAGGTCAATACATGCCCTTTGGTTTACAACAGGGAATTCATGGAGATTCATTATGATGGTCTAACATGTTATCTGGGACAGGGTTGTTTTACTTTTGCCATATACAATGGCCCATCTGTGCCTAGCTCAATAAAAAATCCTGGGAGCAAGGAAGATGTGAGTGTGATATACAGTCACATAATAAATAGACCTTGAACATTGCAGCCTGAGGGCAATTCCAAGAAATCTCTTGTTTAACTCCCAGATTCTGACAGTCAGGATGCCTGTTGTTGTCTCCTGGGGTTTAATGAAATGCATTAGTGCCCGAGCCACTGGTGTTGTGAGACCTGATTAGTGTATGGTTTTCCACCCTCCTTCCCCCTGTAACACCCCCACCCTGGTTCTGATTTTCACAGTAGAAATGTTGCTGGGACCAGGATCAGCTGTTGGAGGGAATCTCCAGCATTCCCCAGGCAAGACAGTGACAGGATGACCAGGTTTAAGGTCCTGCAGCAGGGCCTGCAGTCCCTGTGTGTGGATCCTGGTGCTCAGCACTGGCTGCCCTGCAGGGCTCTGTCACTCTGAGATGGAGCTTTGAGATGCTGTGAGGTGACATGGGGGCTCAGAGCTGCTGTGTGGGGTGGGGCTGGTTCCCCATCTCCTGCTCCTGCTGTCACCCTGGCTTTACTTGACTAATGTCACTTCACTGGCAGAAAGCTTTCCTGGAGGAGAAGAGGCTCCTCCTGCTGTGCTAGCAATCGCTGCTTTAGGGTTAACCACTGCAGCCAGTGCAAGGATGAGGCAGGAATGGTGACAGGGGAGCTGCCACGTTTAGTTGAGGAAGATGATCCAATGGAAAACTCACTAAAAAAGTTGCTGATTTTCAAACAAACCTGTTTAATCCAGCTGTGTGACCCACCCAGAGATAATGCTGGTGGCAAGGGAGGGCTGGATAGAAGAGCTGGGACTGATCTGATGCTGTTGCAGCCAAGGAATCATAGAATGGTTTCAGCTGGAAGGGACCTTAAATATTCTCTAATATTCAACACCCTGCCATGGGCAGGGACACCTTCTACTAGACCTGGTTGCTCCAAGCCCCATCCAACCTGGCCTTGAACACTTCCAGGGATGGGGCAGCTACAGTTGCTCTGGGCAACCTGTGCCAATGCCTTACCCCTCTCACAGGGAAGAATTTCTCCCTAGCACTGCATCTAACCCTGCTCTCTGTCAGCCTCCCTATTCCTCCTGCTTGGCTGTGGCAGCCCCCACCACTGCACAGGTGTTTACTTGACCCCAGAATCAGCTAATCTAGGCAAAAATTGTTCTTTTTTTATATGTATTTTTTTTAATGCTGGACTAGTTTTCTGCTGGCTTTGTTCCCTGAGTGAGTGAGCTGTGGGATGCGGGTTGGTGACTGAGCAAGGGAGAATGTGCTAATGTGTGGTCAAGGACAGGCTCAGGGGTGGGAGTGTGGGATTGTGGCGGCCACAGCTTTCATCTGCAGGAAGATATGTAGAGCACAGGCTTGGAGAGGCTTGGAGGAGTGCTTGCTGAGCTGGTGGGCCCAGCACTGTGCCCTAGGGATCAGTGGGCAGGGTTGTGTTGGCATAATGGCAAAGCTACTGGATCCCTTAACAGTGTTTAGCTGACCTGGCTCACTTGGCATGAGACAACCCAGTTGCTTAAAAAAATAAATCAAAGCAAGCAAGTATGGCAGGGATTGCAGAGGGATGCAAGCTGCTGTCAGCTACAGGCTGGAGGATGTAGAATTTAGGGATTTTGTTTGTTTGTTTATTTTTCCCTCAGGCATGTGGTGGATTCTTGGAGTGCCCTGTGCAGGGCCACAGGTTAGACTCAATGATCCCTGCTGGACTCTTCCAGCTCAGGGTATTCTATGATATTCTTTTATGGAGTCCTAGGAAAGTAGGGCTGGAAGATGTTCACGGCTATTTCTCGCCAGTGCCTTCTGCCCTGCTCCCACACTTGAAGCTCAAGCCCAGAGAGTGTCTCCTGGTGAATGAAGCCAGAAAAATGGGAGAAGAGTCCTCAGTGCCTGCCCAAGGCCTCAATTTCAGTCCTGTGGTGTGTGTGGTGCTTCATGTGTGACAGACCTTTGTAAGGCCTTAATTCTGTCTTCATCAGAAAAGGACAGCCTGAGCACTGTCACTTTCTGTGGTTCTGGAAAAGTACTGAAAAAAAAATTCAATTTCCAGCCCCAAATATTCTGATCCTCTAAGGCAGTGTCCTATAAATCTAGTTACAGGTTTTCTATCACCAGTAAGTGGTGGAACACTTTTTAATGTGAATGAGAACAATGGTGATATAGAAGGATAAAACCAAAATAATGCTCCTGTGGCTTTGTACAGTGTAGAATTAAGGAATGTAATCCAAATAATATCTCGTGCATTTATGGGGCTGCGTGCATATGGCGTAAATGACAGCTCATTAAACTTTATATCCTGCCTACAAGATAAGCATGTAATTAGTATTACATCCTTTTTTATAATTAGGAGGCCTCATCCAAAAAAATGTGGCTTGCAAACCATATTTGAAGGCGGTGACTCAGCCTGAATTAGGCTGTGGTGTGAAGATTGAGAGAATCGTGCTTTAGAGGATAAAAAAAGCAGAGACAAAAGGTTGAGCTGGTGTCATGTTCCTGTGCCTGGATCCACCCGCTGGAAAACACAGGTGGATTAACTTTTTAACATCAGGCGTGGGTTGGAGCCCATCCTGTCAGCCCAAGCTTTGTGCAAGACCATCCCCACTCCCCAGTTTGCAGAAAAGCACGAAGCTGGCACAGGCCCCGCGTCGCGTTTCATGGCTGAGTTGACAAGGAATGCTGTGCTCCATGTGCCGTGCAGGGGCTCGTGTTCGCCCATGCCCTCGCCCTCCTCGCCAGACTGGATGGCTGAGCTGGAGAAAGGGGGAATTCCAATCATCTGGGGATTATCCACAAATGTGTCTGTTTGTCACAGGCTGGGGTGAGAGGTCACCGCTGGCTCCGACGTGCGTGTCTGCACAGGGGGTGGCTCGTTCTTGACTTGGTGCGGTTGTTCATGTTAGGAATGGATTTTCTCAGCTCCGTGGGGCTGGGCACTGATGGTCTCTCTCGTTTTCCTGGTGATTAGCTGCCACCATCCACCTTATAGCAGCCAGAAGGGCCGACGAGGAGGAGCAGTCGTTCTGCGGTTTGCTGCTGGAGGCTCCAGCCGAGGGAAGGAGGTGCCGAGGCAGCTGCTGCGCCCGGGCCGAATTCCTGGCGTGTTCCTAAAGGAAACCGGCTGTAGGGAGAAGCGGCCGGGTCACTGTGTGGCGACAGCCACGGAGACAAGTGGTGACAGCCATCGTCCGCGGGACGATGCTCTTTTGGGGATGTGATGAGACAGGTTGGGCCCTGCAGCCTCTCTGCGGTGCCAGCTGCTCCCGCTGCCCCTCCCTGCCCAGCCCTTCCAGGAGATTAAGGGTTTATTCTCTCAGCTCACACCACTAAACCCGGGCAATAATCTCCGCCACAGATGTGCGATGGGAGGAGAAACGTGCGAAGCTGCCACCGGGGCAGACACGGGGCGCGCCGAAGCGGCGCTCTCGCAGGCCGGGGCACGGCTTTCCCCACGGCCGGGCCGGGGCGGGGCGCGGAGGGCGGGCGGGGAGCGGGGCCGGGCCCCGGAGCGGCCACTGCGGTGCCGGCGGTGCCCGCGGGCGGGTCCGGCC